>JAOEHY010000579.1:0-22010 GCA_025447955.1 Psilopsiagon aurifrons | reverse complement strand
TACTGTGAGGGTGGTGAGGCACTGGAATGGGTTGCCCAGGGAAGTTGTGAATGCTCCATCCATGGCAGTGTTCAAGGTGAGGATGGACAGAGCCTTGGGTGACATTGTTTAGTGTGAGGTGTCCCTGCCCATGGCAGGGGGGTTGGAACTACATGATCTTAAGGTCCTTTCCAACAATAATTATTCTATGATTCTACAATAATAAACAAGACTGACTACAAAATTAGGACTCCTGCATGTGATATGCTCCCCTCTCCTTTTAGTTACGCCCAGAAAATCATACTAGTGATATGATGTCCCATATCTTGCAACCATTTGTTTTTTACCTGTTGTCCACTGTATTTAAAAAAGAGAGTGAAGTGGATACCGTACAGTTTTATATAGGAAGAAACACTCCTCAGTCAAATTTTGCTGTAATAAAGTATCTTATTCTAAACCATCTTCAAAGAGTGATCTTGCTGAAATACATTCTTTGAGAAAATACAGTGAAAGAGCAGTATGAAAAAGACATAACACTAAAGCAGCCTGGAAACCGGTTTAAAAGGCAATCAGCTTTTCCTCCATGCTTAACAAAGAACATTATCAGCATCAAGCCACTTTTTAAAATCAATTGGATTCCATTTCTCCTTGGAGTGCTTTCATGCCTGATACCTCCTCAAGACCTTTTCAATACTGACTGCGTTTGCACCTCAATTTCATTTGACATTTGAGTTAACATACACATTAAATGTTAGTTGAAGATAAAAGTACCCCACTTAACAGTTCCCATATGTGAATATAATGGATATATCACCTTAACTACAGCCATTCCCCTCCCCCTCGATAAAGAGAAAAAAAGCCTATTCACAAGCAGAAGCCAGGGCTGTAACAGTGCATTAGTTCATTATAGTGTCAGAAACAAAGGATAGTAGTGGGCAAACTTTCAAAATATAAATTTTCTACCGTGAGAGTCCTTCTGTTTTCCATTTCTTACAGTGAAATGTGCATGCTCATTAAAAGTATGTTTTGCACAAACAGGGCTGAGAGAGCAATGAAATGTTCACTTTCAAGTGAAGTTAATATGGTTGCGCACAAGTCAACATGACACAAGCAAGCGAAAAGGCAATTCACTGATGCAAAGGCAACACCACTTACCTGCCAAGAGTAATACAAATGAAATCTGAATCGCTTAATTGCTTTTTCTTTTAAAGAATGCATATAGTCTTTCACATTTAGCCAACTTCATTTGGCTTAGGTCACTACCTTGTTTTCTATGGGCTTTTTAAAAAGATACCCTTCTAAGGCTGTAGATGACCAAAACTTCCATCATTTTGGTAAATATGTAGGAAAGTGATTGGATGGATGCCTTCAATTAGACTCTTTTGTTGAATGTAGAAGAAGCTCACAATCACATTAGCCTGCATTTATAAGCCACATAGTACATGTGACTTCAGACAACCTACTTTCGGAAGAAGGGAGAAACACAAGAGCAGAAAGAACAAATCTAAAACTTCAGAAAAATGTCTTCAGTGATCTGCATACGCATTTGTCTGAAGGGATGTTTTTTTCCTGGGTATACAACATACAAGAATACTGCAGCTCTCAACCCCTCATGTGCCTTTGTGTGTTGGGCTGGGGAAAGGGACAAAAGGAATGAATGTGCAGTTTACTTCTCCCAAGGACACAAACCTCCTCTTGGCATGCACCACTGGAAACCAGCATTGATGCAATTATCACACGGAAGCAAAGCACACAGGATTTTGAGGTGTAATTTTATTATTTTTCCATTTTAAGCTGGTCACATTTTTTTTCTCCAAGATACTGAGGACAGGCAAGCACATACAAAGTCTGCAATTTAAGCAAGTTAACTTGTAACAGACAGAATCTCATACTCAGCTGTATCAGAACTATTCCTAGTTCCTTCTGCAACAGCACATAGATGCCATCTTTGGGACTCCAGATCAGGTAACACACCCCACAGAAAGGATGAATGCCAAGGAAATGAGCCATTAAGGCAGTCCTTTTCTCTAAGGGAACTTCAGTTAGAAAGATCTAGATGGTGTACAACTCTGTTCATGCAGCCACCTGCCTTGCTCTGTAACTTTATCAATGCTGTCTGAATATGGCTATACTGTCTGGACAGAAGGAAAAACTCCACTAAGAATGTTAATAATTACGGGTACGTTAAGACATTTATCCTTTTAGTAGCCTCGTGACCCTATGAGGTAATTCTCTAACTTTACATTAACACTACGGGGACAGCTCTACATCTTGGATTCACAAATGCCACTTACTACTTTTTCCAAGCCCTGACTTGTTACTAAAAAGAGTGACTGAGAGTGTGTGTGGGGTGTGAAAGAAGGAGGGGAAACCTGCTATGAATACTAATGCATGACAACCTTCATGAAGTTCAAGATGAGATTCTGACTTAGTCTAAAGATACTTCATTTTTTTCAGATACATCTACTTTCCCCACTCTTTTGTCCAACTATAAGCTGTTTCTTTTTCTACTTAGCAATTTAATTTACATAAAAAGGCAGCAGAGTACTGCAAAGAGCAGATTTTACTCAAATTGCTGCATCCCTGGTGTTGATTCTACAAAGAAAGTTTGATTTCTGTACTTCAAGTGCATGCATACTACCAAGAGACAAGATGGGGCTCAGTCTCACTGCAGTATCTACAGCGTATCCACCAGAGCTATAAAAGAGCTGAGCATCTGCAAGAATAGGCATATCAACAGGCATTACAATTAACTTCAGTAACTGATTAACAGACAGATAAGAGCCTGAAATATCTGATAAGCTGCACATTTGCTGAGGTACACAGATAAAAATGTGTTGATAGTCCTCACATGTGTACTCTGTAAATTCATGTCCGCCATAAGTCATGACAATTGTTTTAGTGACTTTAAATACCAACTTTTCCATATTCCACAAGTCCTAATCATCTTGCCAGTGAACATATCTTCAGCAGGCTAGAAAGAGCACAAAATGAACACATGGCTGGTATAAGGAGACAACTGGACATCCCAGTTGCAGCCACTGAACCAGAGGAATGCTGTATCCTCTTGAGCCATGATACGTTTGAAAAGGATGTTCTCTCAATATAACAAAGCTATCCAATAAGGAAGCTATGCCCCAGGCAGTTCTAGAAGCATACAAAGTCAAGTTCTATGTATTTCACTGTCAAGCATGGTAAGTTATATCTTGACAGCAAAAGCAACATCAACAGTGGAGCATGAATTACCATCTAGTTACTTAACTAACCACTTCAAAGCAGATACCCTCTTACCCAGCCAGTCGTTTTGCACTTGTCAAGATATAACAAAGAGTATGTAAAATATTAAAAGTAAACCAAGTCCACTATTGAATGAGCTGTTAGAAAACCAGGGCTGTACTGTCCTCATAAAAAAAATGTTTGACAATTATTCCCCTGCTGCAACACAGGGCAGAGTGTCATTTAATTCACAAGCAAGGCAGAGAATTGACTAACCTATTGATTTCTGTTCCAGTGTGTGAGATGGGTTTTAGCCATACAAATTTAGGGTTATCCAGAGCCAGAGGGTAGGTACAGTCCACCTGACAGATCCTCTGTGACAGAATTCAGCCACTGCTTTGACAAAAAGCAAGTACCGAAGCTGGGAAATGAGGCTCAACCACTGAAATGTGCCTTCAGGCAGTTTGGGGTTTTTTTAATGGTAGCAGCAAATATTATTTTACAGATCAGGGACTCCTGAATGATGTATATGGGCTGAACTTGAACCAATGACCTATAAACTGCGTTATCTTTTGTTGGGTTCTGCAATTTACTAGTGTGATCACTGAAATAATTAAATCAATTCACCTGATTAAACCATTATGTTGACACTCCCAACAGCCATTCACTCATTTATGCTTTTAGGCGCAACTTAAATCTACACTCAGCCTCAAAATACACAATTATCATAAAGTAATTTGCAATGTTTCTATGTGGTTTGGATTTAGGTAAATCAGATGTTAAACCAACAAATGTATTTCACAAACAAACAAACAAACAAACAAAGTATTCATTAAAGAATGCAAACAGGATCTGCCACAGCAGATCAGACCACTGTGGTATGGCACTTGCCTTTGTCACTGGCTCAATACTGCAGATTGGCAAGAAAGTGACAAAGTCAGCCTAATTAAAAAAAAAGTAGAGCTGCACAACATACATATATGAAAAAAAAAAAGTAAAGAATAAGGGAAATCGTACTGTCTTACATAAAAGTCATGTAACAAATTACACAGTATCCCAAGAGTTAATTCACTGTTTAAGGTTATAACTCTGCCAGCAGCCCAAGAAACAATTAAGAACAATGGCGACGTAATCTCACAAACATTACAAGTGAGAGCAAACTTAGAAATACAACAGATAACAGTATCATGACAGAGGGGGCTCTGTTAGGTACGTTTAGTCAGTAAAGGAAATTTTAAAAGAACTGATGGGGGGGGAAACAAAATTCCACCTGGTCAAGAAGAGTCCTTCAGATGCTGCTCCAGAAGGGACTTACCAGGGTACAGCAGCACTCAAGAGTCTTGTAGGCCTTTAATTCTCTTCACTTTCCCACAAACATGGGTTGGTTAACAAACCTGAAAAAAACTTTACTAAGATGGACAGGATTTGTTTTTAACCCAGGTCACTAGTATAGTGGGTAGTGATGGTACCAGTACAGCCAAAAGGTGGTAGAGAAGACAGATGAGTGATTGGGATTAATCACAGTGGAGTTGTACCCTGACTTTCACATATGCAGTGTAATATCAGTGTATCAATTTTTCTCACTCAGTTTTTCATTTTGGGAGATGGTAAGTGTTGCTCACAACATATATGCTTTAAGATGCCCCATGGTCATTAAGAAACTCCTCATGAGGGATTTATTTGGATAATCAGGAAATAATTCCCACATTCACTTTACTAGGATTAAAGCGAAAATAAACTTTCCCAGGCAAAGAACTGCTCAGTTCACTGATCTAGGTTAAAGAATCTACCTTTTTTGGACATAAGCACAGCTGCCATGGTATGGCATTTTTATGGTCTGTTAAGCCCTAACAAAGTTCTGAAGCAACAGAAAAAGAGAATAAAATCAGGAAAAAGAAAAAAGTGACCACCACACACCCCCAAAAAAAGAAAAATCTAGGAAACTCCTCGAGAGAACCATCCAGGAAAAGATCAACTTGCAGGCAAGCCATAGGGGACTGCATGTACCATGCTGGAGCAGTAAGCCAGACAAAAACCAAGGTCACATACATAGCAGAAAAAGGACGTGTTCCTGATATCCGCTTTTACTGCAATTTCACTTAGGATTGGTTTTCAACTAACAACTAAATTTTGTCAAACCAAATGTAGAAACAGAATATTCTTTGGCTGAAAAACAGTTAAATTATTTTTACATTACTGAAAAATAATTAAATAGTTATTTGCAGTAAACTTGGTCAGACTTAGTTACGTGTGGGACACTCCATGAAGAAGGGTATTCCACAGCCTAAAGCATTCTCGCATCAAAAGAATCTAATGTTTCTAAAATTCTGAATGATCTCTGTTGCTGGTCATAAAATTCAACCAACCACTGCATCAGTTAGCTCTCCGCTCTTACCTAAGTGTTGAGAATACTTGGATAGCCTATTTAAAGCCTCAACCTTTGCCACTTTATCACCAAAGTCTTTTACACTACAAGTGAACACACAAAGAAACCCACAGACTGAAATTCTGCAAGCACGTTTGCTGAAGAACACAGCCACCACTATATAAATGTAATTCCATCAACTCATTAAGGCAACATCTGCAGTAGTCACACCTTTGTGTGATCATGGAATAGACATCTAAACAGCCATCTAACTTTTCCCATGATTGGGAGCTACAGTTAAGTTTGGATTGTTTTTCATATTCCTCTTGCTATCCAGTCATTTGCATCAGTGATTAACCACCACCAAACCCACCACAAACAAGAAAGTATATTCTTCCATATTCAGTCCTTCAAGTTGACGCTGAAATGCAACTACAATATTTATCCTTTCAGTCCCTTATTTGCACAGTAATGACTTCCCATGTGTACTGAATAAAGCTACAAGTTCTCTTGCAGTAAGAAGGGACAAAAATTACTTACAGTTAAAGTAACCTGTACAAGAATTATCAAGAAATACTAACATACAATCCCTAATAAACTTCAATACACGTATAAAAGGAAGTATAAATCCCAAGAAATTAGAGAGTAACTTTTTCAACATCTTGTGTTGGTTTTAGTTTTTTCATTTAAATACTAGGGGTCACCTCAGGCCATTTTTAGACAAAAAGATCGTTTTTTGGTATTCCGCTGGAAAAACAAAAATGAAAAACAAAGGAAAAATATTTTATCTTGATCTTCATTGCACTACTGCATCTTTCTGTGTTTTAAATTCTTTTCAGTTATTCTTAGTAGGAATGCTTTAAATTAAAAGGAAGGACATAAAGGGATCATGTGGGTAGTCATTTCCAGGCCTCTGTCCATAAGAACTATATGTGATAAAAAAAGCACAAGCTTTTCAAGTGCCACTTTAAAAACAGTAATTACACATCTTTCACCCCTATGTAGCTGGCTGCTGTGCCAGAACCCCATTTCTCTCATTTCTCATGGCCAAACTCTCAAGTGTCACTCTTCCCTTAAAGAGGTCCTTTCTGTACCTGCAGACAGCAGTCACATTTCACTCTTCGTTTTCCTAAGCCCTTCTTTCCTTTTATTCTCCACTGAGATGCACCCTGTTTTGCTTTCCCAGTTTGAAAGGTATTTTCAAGGGTTTGAACTATTCTCTTCCAAATAAGAAACAGAACGGAAGGCAGAATTTCAGAGAAGGTGCTGCCAATGTCTTTACAACAGTATTAATAACACTCCTGCTGCTGAGAAGAACTCATTCAAAACATTCTGCAGTCACATCTGTTTTTTCTATAGCAAAATCACTTTAGTGGCTCATAAAACACTCTGTGATTGACCAATACTCTTGCATCTATTTCTTCTTCTGTAACTAACAACTGATGAGCCTCCAACTTAAAAATTCTTGCTATTAGTCCCCAAAGCCACAAATCTGCACTGCAATAATGCAGTGCCTCATGTTGTAAAGAATGTTATAAAATTAAACCTTTAGAAATCTTATAATCAGAAATGTGAACAAAAAACCCACGGTAAAAATATTCAGTACCTACTCATAGGCTAGTACGCTTGGTCACATAGGAATACTTTTGTGATGCCAGATGGAAAACAAAATCCACATGAAACACTGCTATCATCTTTGGTACTTCAGGTACTGAAAGGTTTGGGCTCCATAAGCTTAAGAGGAACAGCACTATTATCCCATTAAATATTAACTGAAGCTTTGTAGAAAATAAGGGAAAACAGTCACAAATGTTCTTCAGTGATTTTTCGACTCTCAGAAATAAAACAGCAGGCAATAGAAACTGACAATTTCCCTACAAAACAAAAAACCCAAACAACCCAGAACCAACTAAACAAAAAACCAAGCCGCAAACACACACACATGCACACAAGAAACCCTCATCTCCCTCCCCCCCTAAAAAATCCTGCCAAACAAAACCCCAAATCCCAAGGCATAAGTTCTGGAAGTCTAAATACAAATGCAATCTCAAGACACACTGAAGCCTTTATCAAGTTAAAAGTTAGATGTAAGACTATAAGTAAAAATTAAAGACTCAAACTTTGTTAAAAAGTGATCCCAATAAATACAGTGTTTTCCCATGTTACTGGATTATTGCACACACTATGAAACCATTTACTTCAAGACCATTAATGTATATGCTAAGAAGACAGGGAGTCCAGAGGAGTGCCATGAAGATGATCAGAGGGCTGGAGCACCTCTCCTACAAAGACAGACTGAGAGAGTTGGGCCTGGAGAAGAGAAGGCTGCTTGGAGACCTCATAGCATCCTTCCAGTATCTGAAGGGGCCTATAAGAAATCTGGAGAGGGACTTTTTACAAGGGCATGTAGTGACAGGATAGAGGGGAATGGCTTTAAACAGAAAGAAGGTAGATTTAGACTAGACATTAGGAAGAAATTCTTCACTATAAAGGTGATGAGACAGTTGGAGAGGTTGCCCAGAGAAATACTAGATGCCCCACACCCTGAAAGTGTTAAATGTCAGGCTGGTTGCGCCCTGGTCTAGTGGAAGATGTCCCTGCCCATGGCAGGGGCATTGGAATTAGATGATCTTTAAAGTTCCTTCCAGCCCAAACCATTCTATGATTGCATGACTGGATGCATTTATGTTGTTTAATATTAAGAGACTGGCTCTGTGACTGCCATGGACAAAACAAGAGCATAGAGCAAGCACATACTTTTCCGATAATCAACTTTTCAGCTTTGAAAAGAGCATTTCAAATCCATAAGAAAAACAGAACTGTGTAACTGAGACCACAGAACACAAAGGACAGTAAGGGAAGCAAAAGAATACAAAGATAAAAAGGTTTAGGAAAGTTTACTTGCAGCTTCCTATCTGTAACAACTGTACAGCATTAAAATAATAAATGATGTAATAGGTTGAACTGTGATGTTTGCATGAATACAAGTCTTCGGGATTTATAACTTTACAAAAAGTTATGCAAAATTACATAAAGAATAAAAGTGCTTTTCAAAGGTGGTCAGATCTCCAGAACCATGAAGGCAGGGTGTAACCCTCAGAGAAGCACCAGCAGACAGGACACCTACTGCAGAAGTCCCTGGCTCTGATGGTGAATTTCCAGCTACACCTCCCTCTTGCACAAGAGGATGTGGCAGTAATTGTTAGTATGCTCACGAGCTCAAACACGTGCTATTATTCAAAATACTTCCCAAAATTCCTGAAGAAAAGCAGCAGGTCATATGGACTAACCTGGGGATGGCACACTGTGGCCTTGAGACAACCAGCTTGATCAAGAAAACTTGAGAAATCCTTTTTCTCCCCTCCACCCCATGTCCCCCTTTTTTTTAATGGGGGATAGACAGTAAGAGTTTTGGAAGTACTGGGATGCAGCGTTAGGTCGCTGAAAGTACAAAGCTGAAAGTCAAAAAAGACCACCACAATATACTCTGAAATGCTGATGGAATCTATGCTATAAAATGATTTCTGTGAGCAATCTGTACTAGAAGAAAACTAAGTTAATCATGCCATGAGAAAAAAAAATAAAGTGTGATTGAGCAAGTTCATCTGTAGTTCAAAAGCTAGATAGCAATGAACATTACAGAAACAAGGAATGAATTCATTTATTATCTCCAATCATCACACACTGATGTTTATATGATTATTCAGGGCCTGAAGCGCCTGTTTCCTCCTTTCTGGGAAAGGAGAGAAAATTGAATGCACTGGAGCTGTGCCAGGCAGCAAAAACTAACACAAGAGAAAAAGCAAAATCCCATGTGGCTTTGCAAAGCTGTGAGCTCAGGCTAGCAACAGCAGCCTTTTCTGGACAGGTAAATAGCATCCACTTCTGCAGCCTAAAGAATAAGACTGCTTTTTGAATGGGATTAAACACTATTATGACAGCTAGTCACCATGGGTACCGAAGGTGTAGGAAAAACAGTGTATTCACAAACATCAGTAGCAGATGAGGATGCTCATACCCAAGCTGCCTAGCACCATCCCTCATCTCATATCATTGCTCCTACAGCTGAAGGACTGCAGAGCTTACTTGAGCACACCTCATCTATAACACCACAAAAGCAGCCAGGCAGGGACTCCATCCACCAATACCACCAACAGGCTTCTGGTGAAAATCAACTGAAGTTACCCAAACTGTAGAATAGCAAAATCTACCTGCTGCAACATCCCAAGCTGATTCTGCTAGATCTGGAAAGATACCATGATTGTATCTTAACTGTAAGGAGGAAACTGTGAAAGGAGTATGATATAAAATTGCTTATGAAATAAGATATAGATGCCAACACCTACAGCTAAAAAAAAAAAAAGATATACAAAACTCAAGCATACAAGCAGGGGAATACCACAACTCGCTGTATATTGAATTCTACATAGCCAGAGCTCTGGATAGACAGAAGTAGCGCGAAAACATTTTCCTTGAGACATTTTAGATCACAGGCAACAGTTAAACATCCGAATTTCCTGGCAGTTCACCTTGTATCTTTACCATTCATGTTTTAATGACAAATGCTTTGAAAGCAATACAACTTCACTCAAAATAACCTGGCATACTGGCAACTTCTTGGCTCTGTATGGGATTAATAATACTGAAGAAGTACGCAAGGCTTAATTTCCAAGACATATCTTCTACTGAATGAATAATTAATAAAATTTTAATAAGTTTTCCAAACACAAGTGTCTTTTCACCCTGACTGGTCTTACTAGCAGCAGCACCTTCCAGCCAAATTCAACTTGGAAAAAAGAACTTGGAATGTGGCATAGTTATGCTAATAACATATAGCCACAGTTTTTCCTCACTTCCTACTTTAGTGTAAAGATGACAGAGTCAGGCTTTTCTCAGTGGTGGCCAGTGACAGGACCAGAAGTAATGAAACCGAAACACAAGAGGTTCCCTCTAAACATCAGGAAACACTTTTTTCACTGTGAGGGTGAGTAAACACTGGGACAAGTTGTCCAGGGAGGTTGTGGAGTCTCCATCTGTGGAGATATTTAAAAGCCAACTGGACACAATCCTGAGCCATTGACTCTAGGTGGCCTGCTTGAGCGGACACTGGACCACATGACTTCCAGAAGTGCCTCCCAACCTCGAAACTTCTGTGATTCTGTAATCCTAGCCCCCTGCTATTTCAGTGCCTTCCCTTCTCCAGTTTGATGGATGTTAACCATCCTCTCCCCCTCCCAGTTCATCCTGTCTCAATATTAACTTAAACAAATTTAAGTCAGTGTAACTGTACTGAGGTATGTACAAGTTGAAAAAACAACTTTGCCCGAGACATGGAGAAAATCTTTATGCCTGCAAGCTTATCTGCTGGTTTGCTGGTTCACAAGACAGTCTAAAACACCATCATTCTAAGAAACAGGACCACATGCAAGCTATATTCATCTGGGTAAGACTGAAGAAAGCAAGCATGAGCGATTATGTGGTTAGACTAGTTTATCACTTCAGTTCAGTTACCCAAGTTCTCCCGAATACCAACTGGATAGGAATTGATTATTGCTTGCTTTTCTGAACACTTGTGGCGAGCATCTGTTGGCAGAGACTCCATGTGCCCAATTTTTAGTTTATAGTTTTTTATTTTTTTTTTTACCTTACACCAATCATGAGGGTATTTTGTACAACTGTGACCTTCACTGAACTCAACCAGACGCATCAAGCTGTTGGGTCACTCATGAGCTATGATTTAACTATTTTAGTTGCTGGTGCAGATGAAAAGTATTGTAAAGTTTGTGCTGGATAACACAATATTACTAGTAACAGTGAAATGCTTTGAAGCATCCTCCAGCTCACAAATGGCAGAATCAAGCAGAACTCAGTTTGAGGATGAGGTCAGTCAGACTGAAGAAGAGCTCACACAGCACCTGCTATGGAGATGACAATCAAGTCTGTTCCAGTCCCGTACTCCTACACTTTCATCAGGCTCACTATTCATATTCAAAACTATGTTCCAAACTTATTTAGGTCAAACACAGAAGTTAACATATTGCTGCACTTCATTACCTCTGCCCACCTACAAAGAGCACCGTGGTTGCATCTTGCACACCACCTGCAATTTCTGCAGTAATACATGTGCAGATTGGATGGCAGAAGGGCCATTTGGTATGACATCAAACGCTAAGGAATTTCACCTAGTTCCTACTTCAGTTCTGCATACAAGCACTAACTGCAACCTTGCAGGCCGAGCTACTCACTCTGAAAACATGCAATCATTTTGCACATCAAAAAGGAGAAAGGAGACAGCCTCCTTTTACTTTCAGCTAGCAAATACTTGCTTTTTATGTTCGGTAGTTAATGATCCTGCTCCAGGTTAAAAGCAAAGAAGACAAAGTGGACCTATTAGACTAAAGAAACATATGAGTGGGGAAGTTAAAAACAGAAAACTCAGTAATCCAAAAAATCAAGTACAGGCTATTGATGGTGCCTGTAACAGCTTTCAGAAATTCAAATAAACATAGATTACTGACACGGAAATCTCAAGTTTATATAATACACAAAATCTTGAGACTATTACCAAAGTGCTCCAAAGACTACAAATTGCCCCTGAGGAAATACTTCTAAAATAATAATAATAATAAAAAATTAACCAGAAATAACAAGTTGCATTTATTTTGGCATAAGACCTGTATATTTCTTGGAATTAAGTATCTTTTTTTATTAAAAACATCCATGTCTGTTCATGCTGGGTTTAAAACATGAACAGAAGACATCTGCTAGATTAACACCCTTGCTGTCATATTTTAACTCTTTAAAGAATCACACAATAAAAAGTTAGCATCTGATTTTCATCAGTTGACAATGCAGTACAATTTTCCACCCCCACCCCCCAGAAAAAAAAAATAACCATATTCCTCACTCAGAAACCAAGATGGTAAGTAAAGAGTTAAAGCTGTTTAGCAGCTGTTACTTTAAACTCCTTTGGGTTTTATAATTTGCAGAGCATGTCAGTTCCTCCACCCTGGAACTTTTTAAAATACCCAAGCAGAGTAATGTCACAGCACGATCATCTGCCATCAGCACAATAGTCACAGATAGGACACAGCAATGGACCTCCTCCTCCTCCAAATCTGTCACTTGTAATAAATTATGCTGTAGCCAGGAGCTGACTGTGACCAGACAGACAAAGAAATCAAAATTAAAAGAGTATGTAGAATTGAACATGACCTATATAGAACTGACGGGTAAGGCTAAAGAAAGCAGAGATTTCTTAGAGGGAGAATATAGGCAGAGAGGAGGGACAGAGCCAAACAGCACTCACAGTGAAAGGGACAAACAG
Source organism: Psilopsiagon aurifrons (assembly GCA_025447955.1). Lineage (NCBI taxonomy): Eukaryota > Metazoa > Chordata > Aves > Psittaciformes > Psittacidae > Psilopsiagon > Psilopsiagon aurifrons. The sequence goes on along the minus strand of JAOEHY010000579.1, from coordinate 9,123 downwards.
GAACATAAGCCTTGAGTTATTAAAAAGGAGCAGTCTGAGGCAATAGTCAAGCACACACCACCAGTTTCTTGTTAGATGGGCTCAGAAAGTAAAGACTAATGTACATCACTAAAATCCATCCACAGTGAGCTCAGATCAGAGACAAGGTCAGCACTTCAAGATGTGCAGGGCAAGTGCCACACAGAAATCAGAGACTGTCTTTGAAGAGAATACCTAGGACAGAAGCTATAGCACAACTAAGAAAAATAAATTCTTGTGTTTATAATTCTATAGATCAATGCCCTTTTTTCCATAAGCTCCTCTTTTCAGCACCTATGGAGAAAGGCTATTCCATCAGACAAACATTACGTATCACTTCATCAAGCCCCTGTATCTACAAAATACAAACCCCCTTAAAGCAGAGACATGCAGCGTGGATAGAGAAGCTAACATCTGAAGATAGATAACTGCTACCCATCATTTCATAACCTTGCACTACATATACTTCCTCTACAAGTATCCAATTCCATCAACTCCAAGCTGTCAGCAGGAACTAATGAACAGCGAAATACCCTCCAGCTCCTACTCAGGACAGTACTGCAGGACAGTAGCTCTGAAGCAGTGCTGCGTAACTCTGCCTTTGGCAAATGAGGGTGGACACATTCTTCTCTCACCAGTTTAAAACAAGCAGCCAAGGCCAGTAAGACACTGAGGGGTACCTTTCGTGTATCCTCTTCTATTCTGTTTACCTCTTCCAACTACTTGCATTTTCATATGAACTTTTTTTTTGTTTCTATCCAATTTGCTTTTCCCTAGTACACAACTTACAGCATTTGAAGTTGTCACAAAGCAGATCTTCTGCTATTTAGCTCCCTGGCAATGGAAAAAGGAAAAAGAAAAATGCACATCTTGACAGATTACAGCACAGCAGAACCCCAGCCACAAGCTGGGGCCCTCATGCACTACTGCTATTTACAGATATTTAATAGCCAAGCAAGAAGCTACAGCAGTGGTAGGCAGTGCAAGCCCAGCATCTGCCTCCTACAAGTACCGAGAGCCAAACAATGAGACATTTGTTCCAAGCTCACACAGCAAGGCAAAAACAACTGCACAGCAGCTACCATTCTTCTGAACAGAAGCCAATAAGATGATTTTATTTTTCCTTTTCCCACAATGAGTTCATAAAATGTTCATAATAATAATTTTTTATTAATTATTGCACAGATCCATGTGATCTGGATCCAGAGTTACTCAAAAAGCAGCTGCAGTGGGTCTGGAACGATTGTGAAGAAGAGGAGTATAGTCTGCTCACTGCTCTAAGTTCCACCACATCAGCCCACACTGAAGAAGCTGCAATTTAGGATCCTCAGTGGGCAGAAAGCCAACATGACAGGTGTCAAATGTGTCAAAAAGAACAGAAGTGACTGCCCAACCACTGCAGCACTTAGTAGCCATGAGATACCACTACCATGGCTGTCAAGCTAACCAAGCATCCCTCAAGTAGGAAATAACACAGAAACACACTGTTATAGCAACACCCCCATCTATGAACACCCCTGCGTCGTAGTAAAGGCCACTGAAATGCCTTATTCCACCTACATATCCAGCATCTCTCTCCAGGAACCACTGATCAAACAAATCCTCCTCAATCACTTCTAATTGGGATTAAAAATCTGAGAGAAGAGCAAGACACAGGGATTACAGTATTTCAGAAGCCAAAATGCAGCAGTATTTCAAGAAGCTGGAAGGACAGGTTGAAACACGGCCAAGTTATCAGGGACAAGTAACTCATGAGTAAAACACCCAGGTAACACAACCTTTATAATGCACAGTTGGAAATACTGATCAGAAGTTCAAGTGAATCTGACAAAGCATAAAATGCTTTCAGAATTGCCACAAGAATGGATAGCCTTCAAAAACAAGAATCATGAAACAACCAAGTCTTTAGCACAACTCCCTGATTCATCTCCTCAATATTTTGGCCTGAGTGTGCTCCTTGCTCTAAGGGAAGCATAGGAACACGATGAGGAGGAGATATTTTCATCCCTTCTGAAAGTCAAGGTGGTGGTCAAGACCTTGAAAAATGACAGTGCATCAGTTCCAAACTGATTAGTAAGAGTACAGGAGTGGTTAGAAACCAAGGACCTACTATCACTACCAAAGTGAAGAGCTTACTTATAACAGACTAGTATCATCTCGGAAGTACTCTTTTTTTGTCTTCAGTCATCAAGCATCAATATAGAATCACACAGGCTCCAGCACAAAGCACCACTGAGTCGGGAAAAAGGAATCAAAACACACAGAATTTACCAGTTCTGGGTAAATACATCTGATTCAACATCTGGTCAGTTTTTAGGACTACCTCTGGAACCCTACTTAATGGATAAAAAGCTCTCCATTTTAATGTTACATATATTTGTGGGTTTAGAAAGGATAATTTTTAATAGTTTCAAAGGCACTATCACAGACTAAAGGATGAATCTTCTTGAGCTACTAGAACAGGAGTAAAAAAAATTCTAAGTGCTATAGGTTTATGTAAAGATCTAAAAGTCAGCATTAGAGAACGTGAAGGGCAAGTGCCACATAGCAGTGAGACTGTCTTTGAAGAGAATACAGTCACAGAAATCACCTAGGTTGGAAAATACCTTCAAGATCATCAAGTCCAACCATCATCCAGGACTCCCAAGTCCACCACTAAGCCATGTCACTGCCATGTCACTGAGGGCCTCATCTACAAGGTTTCTGAACACTTCCAGAGACAGCAATTCCACCAGTGCCCTGGGCAGCCTGTTCCAATGCCTGATCACCCTTCCCAGCGAAGAAACTGTCCCTAATATCCAATGTAAACCTCCGCTGGCACAGCCTGAGGCCATTTCCTCTTGTCCTATCGCTTGTTCCTGGGAGAAGAGACTGACCCCTACCTCACTACAATCTCCTTTCAGGTAGTTGTGGAGAGCAGTAAGGTCTCCCCTGAGCCTTCCCTTCTCCAGACTGAACAGTTCCCTTGGCTGGTCCTCATCACACTTGTGCTCCAGACCCTTCACCAGCTTTGTTGCCCTTCTCTGGACCCGTTCCAGCACCTCAATGCCTCTCTGTAGTGAGGGGCCCAGATCTAACACCGTACTCGAGGTGCAGTCTCACAAGTGCCAAGTTCAAGGGGACAATCACTTCCCCAGTCCTCCTGTGCACACTATTTCTGATACAGGCCAGGATGTTCTTCACCACCTGGGCACAATCTGGCTCGTATTCAGTTGGCTGCCAACCAGAACATTTCCAGCTACTCTTCCCCAGGCCTGTGGCATTGCATGGGGCTGTTGTGGCCCAAATGCAGGACCCAGCACTTTGCCTTGCTGAACCTCATACCACTGGCCCCAGCTCATTGACCCAGCCTGTCCAGATCCCTCTGCAGAGGTTTCCTACCCTTCAGTAGATCAACACTCCCAGCCAACCCGGTGTTGTCGGCAAAATTACTGAGGGTGCACTCGGTTCCCTCATTCAGATCATCAAAGAAGGTATTAAACAACACTAAGAAAATAAATGCTTATAACTGTACAAATCAATGCCCTTTTTCCCCATAAGCTGCTCATTTCTGCAGCTATGGAGGCTATACCTTCACACAAATATCACATATCACAAAATCAAGCCCATGTATGTGGGCAATACAAACTCCCTTAAAGCAGAGAAATATCCAAAATCCACTTTTTTCTGAGAAAATTTGAAATTTGTAAGAACTCTGTAACAGGTATGCAAACACCATAAAAATTACAGGCAAAAAAGAAAAAGAGCAGAGGCCTGTGATGCTTAATTAAAGGTTTCAACAGATTGTTTAAAAATCTTGAACAAGGAAGTACACGTACTCATACAATCAATTAATTCACATGCCTTCTATGTGCTAGCAAGGATTTATTTCAAATCTCTTGCCATGAACAAGAAAGAACAAACACATCTGTATATGTCTGCAAGCCAAAGCTGCTTTGAACGGTGAGAAGAAAAGAAGACGCAACTTCTGGTGTTATTTCCATAATCACAGCAATCCAAGGACAAAATTGAAGCCAAGTATCCTGAATAACACATAAATTTCATAGAATAATGACCATTTATAAAGGACAATCACTTTAAGTTGTTCAAAGCACAGAGTACCACGCCATGAACACATAACTGACAATGGTGGAAAATGCATTACAGTTTTACTACTGAGGTAAGCTTTGATTCATACCATATGGTCTTACAAGACAAGCATGTGTGCACGTCTGCACATGTGCGCATGAATGCTGAGGTGTCCAACCCACAATTATATCCATCCCAGTTTTCTAGCAGAAGTAAACACTGAACTCTTAGTTTTTCAGAGTCATTCAGGAAAGCTAATTGTATTGTCTTGGACACCTGGCAATTAAGCCAAACTGAGATAAAGTGTGACAATAATATGTAGCATCAATATAATACCCAGTTATATAATAACTTTACAAGGTTTTAAAAAAAGAAATCCTAAAACCTAACAAAACCAATCATACTAGTGGCTGAATAATTCATGACAAGGAAAGGGATCAATGGATATATCATTAAGGTATTTTCTTCTTCCTTATTCTGTTTAACATGGTACAAAATATGCAATATTTTTATTTCCCCCTCAGGCAAACAGGCCCTGTGAATGCAGTATGTAGCTACCTCACAAAATCATGGGTCATCAGTCTGGGTTTAAAATTTAAAAAAGCTAAAAGAAATATTACACTAGGAACAGAGAGAACATCATTTACAAGCTCAATTAGTTATCAGCAAACTTCTCTGAAGTCAACGTTTTTCTGCATTGCCTTACCCTTTGAATTAAGGTAATTGCTTCTTACGGTATTTTCTGCATTGTAACTACAGACAAGTACCAACTTCTAACAGCACTTTGGATTTGAAGCGTTTCATCCCCCTGATGCTTAAGAACATGAAATGAGATTCTGATGTTACTCGCAACATCAAGCTTGTGAGTATGTTTGAAACACAGATTTGTTTACATGACTGCTTTTGAAAATGTAGGCTGTCTTCTGGCAGACTGAAATGAAGTTAAAAATTAAGATCAACACCGTAGGGAAGGGAAGGGGAGGGAAAGAGCAAGAGGAAAAGGAAGAAGCTTCTTAGTACTTATAGCTGGAGCCCATTCAAACTTCATTTCCTATGCAGGAATCTTAACATGCCATTTTATCGTCTTCATGCTTATCTTCCCCTTCCCCCCTCCCCATTACATATACATTTCCACACATTATATGTATTTTCAGAAACCAAGCTTGCCATCCATTTGGCGGACAGAAAGCAAGCTTGCCATATACATACTGGCTGTGCATCTACTTATAAAAAAAAAAAACTCCTCAAATTTGAACATCAGTGTAGCAGGAGGGAGCTGTCTGCCTTCCCAGGAAGCCAAAAACCAGCCCAGACTGCTGACACACCACTGCACTGCCCACTGCCAGGCAGCTTTCTGGCTTTAACCTTTTCACTCATGCAAGTGTGACAAAGAAAAGCACAGGATGGCAAGAAAAGGGTGACTAAATCCAGAAATTATTTCATACAGGTCCAAAAAGAAACTACCATGACTATCAGCAAATTTGTTAAAATCCAACTAATCACTGAAGTAAAACCAGCATGAATTAAGCCCCGACTCTTGTGTGGCCTTGGCTTACTTCCCAGCCCTAACCTAGAGAGCATGCTATCTTGGTCACTGCTCTTTCTCTGTACTCTTGACCTTATATTCTGCACAACATATATATCTTCGTCATCCTGTGACTAGGGAGTAAGCAACGAGCGTTTCAACAAAGATACATCCTTTTATTACTGTTAACTTTTATTATGCACTCAAGATGCTATAAAGAATAACTTAAGAGATGCAACTCAGCAAGAGAAAGTGCTATTCCTCTTGCCGAATGCATGCATCACCTCCTTTGGGTTGTTAAGAGCTCTTCTGAATTTCAACAAGATTAGGAGTAATGAAGGCTGCACTTCGCTATCTCCACAAAGACACACCAGAAAGGAAGCACTGATCAGCCCTGCAACCCAATACTGTCAGATACTATTTGTTTACAGCCAGTCCCCAGATGTACCAAAGCTCTTTCATGATGGACTATTTAGACCATATCCTTACTTACTGTTAATCTGTATAGCAGTAGACAGAATGGCATAAAGAAACAGCGAGACAATGAAATTTCTGTCCCATGTTAGCATCACGGTCACGAAGTGCTACTATGCATCTGCTCTTCCTCCAATTCAATATACACCTTCTAGGAAATGCTAGAATCACCACAGTTTTGTAAGGCATAGGCATGCAGACGCAGTAACACCTGAGAGTTTGGCCATAAGAATTTGAGCTTCAACATTCTCCACCATGCAATTAGGCTAAGGGGAAGGAAAGATCATAGCTGATCAGTTCTTAGTGGCTAACTGATGAAAACCTTAATACCTGAATGCATCGGATATTAAAAAGCATCTCTGTGTGCAATCATCCATGTAAACAAAAATTCTCTACTGCTCTGGAGGAATCCACAGGGCTATCACTTATTTATATGAGAGTCCGATACACATCTTTTTGGATTCTTCTTCACCACAGACAAATTTATGAACTTACAGAGCACCACCCACTTAAAAGCATGAATAAACTTGCACATGGGAATAACCACTACCTTTCCAGGACACCACCACAAACGCTGCTCTACTCTCTGCTATCTAGCCTCTCACCCCTCAAAACCCAAGGATTTTTTCCATCTGTGAGATATGACACTGCTTCAATCCCCTTTCTAATGAGAACATCTGCTGAGAGGGTTCACTCGGCTCTTTCAGCAGCGGTAGTAAACCACACTTTAAAAACAAAGAGCGAGCAAGAATGTTACTGAGAGATTAACTGCATACTCACAGGTAAAATTACTACTTAAAACAAGATCTCCAGCAAGATTTCAGAAGAGTGCCAAGTAGTTTTCGTAGATGTAAAGATTCTCAGAGCAGATAGCAACTCGTATCTGATCTAAAGAAGGAAGTCCTTATCTAATCAAATGTCTGGAAAACTGTTAGTTTTCATCAAGAATTTCAATACACCATGGTGTCTTCCTTCAACAACTGATTTCTGAAGTATTTTTACTAGTTCAATATTCCAAAGCCTGCTGCAATTATAACTTAATAGCTTGCAGCAACAAGTAAACTTGAAATTCATCCCATTAGAAGCTCTTGCTCCTACTGCTTCAGGCTGCTGGAGACAAGCATATTTTCAATTTTCAAATAGACTGCTAACAACAATATTTACACTGAGTAAGTTTTATGCCATAGTTCCCTCTAAAAAGTTTTAACTAGCAGCATACGAAAGAATAACTGCCCTTCCCCTGTTCGAAGAACAAAGGAAATTTTAACTTCTGAAGACAACAAACGTCTTCATATTAAAGTTTTAATAGTAGGGAAAAAAAGTCCCCACAGTCTCCACAAACAGACACTATGCAAAACAACAAAAATACAGCTCCCATTTCGACCATCTGTGTTTCTGGCTCCTGTAAATCCTACATCATGAACCTAGACACTGGTTCATACTTAAGTTATTTGCCAGGACCTCGAATACAGCACCACAAGCTGAAATAAAATGAGGTGCAGGAATACTCTGGGTGCTAGCAGTAAAGCTAAAAGAGCAAGTATATTGCTGTGCTTCACTGTGTCTTTCAACATTATTACAAGTAGCTTTTCAAAGTACTGTAATATTGCCCAGGTCAGCATGCTCCTCAGCAGGCTTCAGAACATGCCAGGAGCACAGTTCAAAGGGAGGCAAAGAGAGTGACTGCTGCTCCCATCTTGAGCCTATGCCACACACTGCACAAATACAACACAGCGCCTGAACAAGTTTATCACCCTGCTGCCCAGCGGCATGCTCCTGCCCTCACTGCTTCACCCCCTGCAGACCACCACCCTTGTCTCCAGTGCTCCTGGACTATTTATTGCCCTAGCAATGCCTGCCCAACAGAAACATGAAACGGCCATAAACACTTCTTAGCAAACCTTCCTGCCCGTCTGCAGCAACCCCACTCCAAGCCTTCCATGACACAAGAGGGCTAAAGCAGGGACAGAAGAAGGAAGGGTAAGATAAGGAGTGAAAATTTCTTATCTCTCAGCAGGCACCCTAATCTAGCAGACATCAATGCAGACCCACGGTAACAAAGGAAAGCAAGGCAATTATCTGGTGGAGAGTAGGAACTGCTAACAGACAGGTCAGGGAGGAGTGACTAGATGCTATCAAGCATTATGCACTAATTATGCCAAATCGGGCATTCACAGCTAGCTGACAAAAGTTACTCTACCAGTATGCAATGTTTAGTGCTTAGTGCTGCCCCCCGCATTTCTATGGCATTTAAATAAGCTGAAGTGCATCTTTTCCTCTCAACCTATTTGGGACATCCAGAAAGCAAAGAAAAGATGACTCAGACACTAACCCACCCATTACCCTACAACTGGGAGAAACACTGATTGCTACATCTCACACTACACTTTTAAGCAGAAACTGTGGATGAAGCTCTTGTTTAAACCATGACACAGGGTACAAACACGTGTACCTGAGGCACCGACAAAAACCTGTCCCAGTAGAGACAGACAGTCACAGCTGAAAGAGTCCTAAATCATCTGTCATTACCTCCCTTGGGACCTGCACTGCAGATACTCCTTCAGACTTAGGTCACATCTTGTCATGCAGAACTATATGTATAACACAGCATAGCTGTTCTGTTCTTATCTGTTCCATTCCATCCCATTCCATTCCGTTCAGACACAACTCAGGTTAGAGGTGGAAAGAGTATTTTATTCATTTATAAATAAAGTTATTTATCTTACTCCATTTTAGTTAATTTTAGTCTAGTCTAGATGATATTTTCTTTGTCTAAATCTTGCAGAGCAGATGCGCAGAAGCATTAAGCCGATGCCCGTGCGTAGCCATCAGGAGGCTGAGGCATGCTTCAGTTTAGCTCGAAAACACCTCCCTTGCAGCGTGCCTATGGAACAAAGCCAGGGCAGGAGGGGTGCCGTGGTGGAGCGAGAGCAGTGCCAAGAAAGAATGCAGGCAGAATGGGCCGGGGAAGAGCTGAGAAGGGGTGGTGCTCAGTGCAACAGAGAGAAGCAGCAAGTCCCGGGGCCACGCTGGGGCCA
>JAOEHY010000575.1:0-26812 GCA_025447955.1 Psilopsiagon aurifrons | reverse complement strand
GTGGACTACTCTAGAGAAAGGCATCCAGTCTCTGAGGGAATCAGCCATTGTAGAGATGATCTGTCACATCAAGCCAAATGCCAGGGATGTACCCATAGATGCAGATGAAGTCGAATGTACATGACCTATGAGGAGGAAATTTACATGGAATGCACCATCATCATATGCCCATTCACTGGCAACAGTAACCTGGAATGACATAGTACCATTAACAGTGGATGAAATGATTCATAAACTCCAAGAGTTCGAAGATGATCTCATCCCTTCCATTATTTCAGCTGTGGAAAACCTGTCCCAGGAGCTCAGACAACTGAGAGATGATCTATTTGATCTGTCCAGTTCCTCGTGTACCAACACACGTCTCAGCTATTAACAAAAGGCATCCTACTGCTCGAGAGAAAAGGTATAGAAGGTATACGCCACGGGCCACCCTATGGTTTTTCTTGCGGGATCATGGAGAAGACATGAGGAAGTGGGATGGAAAATCTACCTCAGCTCTGGAGGAACAGGTGTGTGAATTGAAGAGGAGAACAAAAGGTCAAGGCTGATCATCCTATGAAAGCTGCAGCTTCAGTCTTTGGTGTGGAAGAGCTGATTTTACTCCAGCTCCTGTGATAAAGAAGAATAATCCCTTTCTACAAGACTTAAGTGTCCAATGTTGTGATGTTAGAGGGGCCCTGCCTCCAGCCAGGTGGAGGTAGGGAACAATCGGATTTACTGGTCTGTGTGGATCAGATGGCCTGGCACATCAGTCCCACTGAAGTATAAAGCTCTAGTAGATACCGGTGCACAGTGTACCCTGATGCCATCAAGCTATCAAGGGGTGAAACCCATTTATATTTCTGGAGTTACAGGAAGATCCCAAGAGTTGACTGTAGTAGAGGGCTGAAATCAGCCTGACTGGGAGGAATTGGCAAAAGCACGCCATTGTGACTGGTCCAGAGGCTCCATGCATCCTTGGCATAGACTACCTCAGGAGAGGGTACTTCAAAGACCTAAAAGGGTACCAATGGGCTTTTGATATTGCTGCTTTGGAGACAGAGAAAATCGAGCAGCTGTCCATCTTGCCTGGTCTCTCAGAAGATAGTTCTGTTGTGGGTCGCTGAAGGTTGAAGAACAAGTGCCAATCGCAACCGCACCAGTGCACCAGCAGCAATATCACACCAAGACTCCCTGATTCCCATCCATAAGCTGATCCGTAGACTGGGGAGTCAAGTAGTGATCAGGAGGACCCGCTCACCCTTTCATAACCCCATATGGCCAGTGCGAAAGTCTAACAGAGAGTGGAGACTAACAGTAGACTATCGTCACCTGAATGAAGTCCCACCACCCTTGAGTGCTGCCGTACCGGACATGCTAGAACTTCAGTATGAACTGGAGTCAAAGGCAGCCAAGTGGTATGACATGATTGATATTGACAATGCATTTTTCTTGATTCCTTTGGCAGCAGAGTGCAGGCCACATTTCGCTTTTACTTGGAGGGGCATCCAGTACACTTGGAACTGACTGCCCCAGGGATGGAAACAAAGCCCTACCATCTGCCATGGACTGATACAGACTGCGATGGAACAGAGGCAAGCTCCAGAACACCTGGAATACATCGATGACATTATCATGTGGGGCGATACAGCGGAAGAAGTTTTTGAGAAAGGGGGGAAAATAATCCAAATCCTGCAGAAAGCTGTTTTTGCCATAAAACAGAGTAAGGTCAAGGGACCTGCACAGGAGATTCAATTTTTGGGAATGAAACGGCAAGATGGATGTCGCCAGATCCCCACAGATGTGATCACCAAGATAACAGCAATGTCACCACCAACTAATAAGAAAGAAACACAAGCTGTCTTGGGTGCTGTGGGGTTCTGGAGGATGAATATCACGAATTCCAGTTGATTGTAAGTCCTCTCTATCATGTGACCTGGAAGAAAAATGATTTTAAATGAGGCCCTGAGCAACAACAAGCCTTTGAGCAAATTAAAGAAGAGAGAGTTCATGCAGTAGCCCTTGGACCAGTCCAGACTGGACCAGATGTAAAAATGTATCTACACCGCAGCCGAGGAGAATGGTCCTACCTGGAGCCTCTGGCAGAAAGCTTCAGCTGAGGCTCGAGGTCAACCCCTCGGCTTTTGGAGTTGGAGATACAGGGGATCTGAGGCCAGCTCTACCCCAACTGAAAAAGAGATACTGGCAGCCTATGAAGGGGTTTGAGCTGCTTTGGAAGTGATTGGCGCTGAAGAACAGCTCCTCCTGGCATCCTGGTTGCCTGTGCTGGGCTGGACGTTCGAAGGCAGGGTCTCTTCTACACATCATGCAACATGGAGTAAGTGGGCCCATGACACTTCAGACCATCTGGGCAGAGATGCAACATATGGATGGGCTCGTGATCAAGGGGTGGACTTAACAATGGACGCTATTGCTCAGGTTATTCACGAGTGTGAAACGTGTGCTGCAATTATCAAGCTAAATGGTTAAAGCCTCTTTGGCATGAAGGATGATGGCTGAAGTACAACTATGGGGAGGCCTGACGGATTGATTGTATCACACTCCCATCAACCCGCCAAGGCAAGCACCATGTGCCTACCATGGTGGAAACAACTGGATGGCTGGAAACATACACTCTGCCCCACGCCACTGCCCAGAACACTATCCAGGACCTTGAGAAACAGATTTTGTGGTGACGCAGCACCCCAGCAGAGAGAATTGAGTCAGACAATGGGACTTATTTCTGGAACAGCCTTATAGACATTTGTATTCTCTTCCCTTGTTATTTCTCTTATCATTATTTTTATTGGTGGTAGCAGCAGTGGTTTGTGTTATACCTTAGTTACTGGGCTGTTCTTATCTCAACCTGTGGGAGCTGCATTCTTTCAATTCTCCTCCCTGTCCCTCCTGGAGCAGGGGGGAGGAATGGAGGGTGTGAAATAGTGGCTGTGTGGCTCTGAGTTATGACTGAGGTTAAACCACGACATATACAAAGCTAATAAACCACATATTTAGTCTTTTGTGGGACTTGCACATAAGCTAAGGTCTCTGATTAAAAATTGCTCTAAGTCTGGAATCTTGTCTACAGTGTTCTGGGTGAAATATGCATGTGCAAGAATATGTTTCAAAGAAAAAAGTTATCATTATAAAAGGCTGTCTTGGTGGCTCTAATAAGTATATTAGAGGCAAAATATAACAGATGGACATTTTTGGTGGCCTTCTGGAACTTTACACACTTACAGGACCAACATATGACTGTTCTTATTTAGATGGTATGTTGGTGAGAAGAGTTTGTTTCACTATTTGGCTTATATTGGTGTAATTTTGCCCATGCAAAAATCAATTTTTATTGTCTGTACTACATGACTGTACTGCAGGGCTATCACTGGAATTCCCTGCCTGTTTTTCCTGTGGCTACCTAATTTTTGCAGCCACATTTGTCAAAATTCCCCACAATTAGAAGCAATACATGTAGCACTGCTTTTTTTCTTTTTTTTTTTTTTAAGTGCTACCTTTACAGTGTTTTTTCTTTCTTTTGCAGTATTCAGATGTCACGTTGATTTCATATGAGTAACAGCTTTGCAGCAGGTACTTTTTTAAACTCTTCAGTTTATTTTGCCTTTTGTACTATTTAGGCTATAATTATACATTCATCATGCTGCTCCTGTGAGATCATTTCTCCAGTTTATACAGTTTCATTAGCTCTCCATCTCTTAGCAGATGGTTAGAAAGTAACAATCCATTTGATCACAATATTTTCCATTTACTGAGCCCAAAGTAGAAATGTGTGAATTCTTTTGTCCTCTTCCAATATCATAATACACATGCAACAATGGATTCCCCGCTGAGAAAAAAGGAGTTGCTGAACCTCCTTTTCTTTCCACACACTCAAAGTCTTAGTGTTGTTAAGAAGCAGTATCCATTATCAGCATGACAGTGGTGAGTAGTATCTCAAATAGTTAAAGTGGTTAGAATGAGAGGATTAGCTTGTAAGACACTATTTCCATGTCTTTTACTATTTCATGAGACCTCAGGTGAATCCAGTTGAACCTATTTCTGCAGAGAACTTGACGTCAGCAGACTCTACTGCTTACAAAAATCTCCATTGACTTTAGCACCATACTGTCTCTCTGTCCCAGATAATAAATTTTCATTTTCTTATGCATAATGAAGTCTCCTAATGACACAAAGAAATCCGGTCTTTACTTTAAATGAAATAAATGAATACAAAGGTAATGGGCTTTGGTAGAAAAAGGGAGAACACGGTGTGCTTGCAAGCGATCTAGCCGCAATGCAGCCTCTTCCATAGTGTATTTCAGAGAGTTCAGTTTCCTGAGGTCAGGGCACATGGCACTGTGGCTGGAAGTGGCAGGAGCAGTAGAACAGTACGTTCCAATTCAAAGCCAAAACCTCAGGACTTCTGGAAAAGTCACTGGCTAATATTAAATAATACTATATTTAGTAATAATGAACTCTTTTGAATATATGCATGTGTACAATTGTTTTTTTACTGTATAATCATGAAGAACTTTAATTCTTTCATGGATTCTTTATGGCTTAGTATGCACACTAAAGATTCATAGCTTTGTATTAGTAGATAAAGGAGTTTACTGCCATCAGCAAGTACTAAATAGCCAAATTAGACAATACTTAAAAAAGGAATTGCTGGATAGCACCAATTTTCTGTATTTATATATATATATATATATATATAAAAAAACTCCTTCCACATAGAGTGAAGAGATACATGCACTGACTCTATCTATGTTGACATACTTTTGAACATAATGAAAATTATAAACATACCACGTTCATTAATTCATCTTGACTAAAACTCTTCTAGTGTCTCAGACCTCAAAGGGGCTTGAAGTAATTACAATAAAGAAAGAAAATTAACCTAATACAAAAATACTTCCTTCTTCCTGCCTGAGATCCTGAACCTAGAGTTATTTTCACATAATTGGACCTTGTACTTGCAGAAAATTCAGTAGAACTCATTATAAGATTGCGCTGTGAATGTATATATTTTGTTCTCTGTTCCTCATTAAAATGCAGTGGTGTCACAGAAAGGACAGTGTGTATTCAACACTGCCACTCATAGGTTTAAAGACCATTAGGACTGTAGTGAGAGTTTTATCATGTTGCAAAGGGAAGAATCCAGAATGGCACTGATCTATGCAACATTCTGGGCTTGAAAAAAGTATCCTTACAAATGTTATGTTCATAATCTTTGGTTTAGAACCCTAACCCTAATGTGGTCATCTTTTTCTTAGTCACCATTATAGCTAGATTAATAGCTATGAAGAATTAAATTATGACTCTCTTACACATAGACAAAGCACAGTGATCTTCTTTTACTTTCCTTTAGGTTTCAAGTATTAGCAGACAGGATTTTTGCACCATTTACAGAGGTGAGATTACCTGTGTAAGTATTCAAAGATAGGAATGAGAGGTTCTTAAATCCTGTCCTAAAGGATCTTGGCTATAAACTGTTAGCACTGTTAAAATATTTAAAAATCATTCCTATTTAAGGTATTATGATCCATATGAGATCATGTATTCAGTCCACTGACAAAAATAACAATTGGTGTTAATAAAAATTTTTTCATTTTTTGAAATCAGCAGATGTTTGGGTTCTGCTTTCTTGGAGCCGCTGGAAGATAAGAATCAAAAATTAAGGGCTAACAGGTTTGCTGCAGATGCCCTAAAATTTCAGGAATGAAGTGAAATTCCCATTTATGTTTTGGTCTGTGTGTACAGAAAAATGCCCCTGATACTAGGCAACAATATTTTTCATTCAAGTGTGTCATTCTTTGTTGTTGCATACTGTGTCAGCACTGGCAATTAAGCATGTTATACAGTGGTAAAGTGTGTGCAGACTTCTGCCAAATGAGGGTCAACAGCCTCACCACTGTCACGCTGTGCAAAGCATGCTGCGCCTGTGAAACGTTTTTCTCCTGAGACAAACTTTCTGTGTTCATTCTAGTTACCCTTTCAAAGCAGTTAGCCAAGCCTGTGCTCATGTCTTTCACTCATACCGTATTTGATTTGCATCAGCTGAAGGAAATGGTAATGTGCAGCAGTGACTCTGGAATTTAAACAGAAACCCACAAGGGATCTCCAGTGTGCAGGCCAACTTCCAAATATGGGAGAGGAGAAGCAGCCGTAGTAGCCCGTGAATCTATCCTCAGCACAGCAAGGGACAAAATAGTCAGGAGTACATGAGCTTCTTGGAGTTTGTTCAGGAAGGTAAATGCTGTCGTTCTTTAGTCAGAATAAAGGTCTGAAGTACAAGTACTGTGAGAGCAGAAAGAAACATTCGTAAGTGTTAACAATCTAGGGCCTGAGCAACAGAAGTGCAGCTATTTTCTTCAATTCTGTTTTTCAGTACAGAATACTGCAAATCCAAATGTGTATCTGTACTGTGCCAATACCAATCTGTTTGGTTAGCTAATTTGTCAGGAAGACTCCTAGGAAGAATGCTTCTGAGCAGATTACTGGAGCTTGCTACAAGGTGTGGTTGAAATTCTGCCACTACAGTCTCTCTCAACAGAACCAAATTCACCGATATTTAGACCCCACATACTGCAAATCCTCATTCAAAGGCTTAAAAAGAGCTTTTAACATACATTTAACATAACAGACCTTTCAAAAAAAAGCCCCAAGAAAGTATTAACAAATTCTGACCACAACCTGGTAAACTCACTTGTATTTAGCTGTTGCAGATTATTGAGGCTTCTGACTTTCTGGCTGCATGTAGAGCAGCAGGGGCCTCCAGGCCAGGGGAATACAAAGCCAAACCAGCCAGGACAAGTCCGACAGAGGAGAGGGCTGCAAAATGCTTCACACTTCTAGAGACCCACTGTTTACAGAACACTTTTTAAGTGGTACCCTTATTGGCTGCTTTATAGACAAGGTTTAAGACCTTTTGTTAGCACGAGGATAAATCTGGCTTACAGAAACAATCAAGGAAAATTAAGCTGATATCTTAGAAATTGAAATGTCAGTAATAAAACCCTCTTTTTCTGAAGGAAAATAATTTTTCAGCTGCATTCCCTTACTCATTGTGAAAGAGCTACAGATTTTCTAGAATAGCTCAGGCAAGAACAGTGTGAAAGAGATAGGGTGCTGCTTTTCGTGAGAGTCTCTAAGGTAAAGGTGGAGGTAAAAGATTCTATTTTTCTTTTCAAACTGCCTAAAGGAAGTATTCTGTGCCCTGTTAGAAAAAGAGAGTCAATTGTACTGCGTTTCAAACTTCAGAATTTGACTCTGCTGTCTGAACAATTGAATTCGAGTTTCTTCAGGGTGGTATATCATGGTGGTATGCATGAGAGTATATTATTTATATGTTATTAGGCAAAAGCATGAACTTTTCTCTCTGCAGCTTCTAAACAGCTTCTTGTGTGCCTTCATGCCACTATCATCAAAATAAAGATACCATGTGCGAGTTGTAATGGGAAGGAGTTCTAAATTTCAGCTCACAAGCTTCTCAGATTAGGATTGTATTGTTCAAGTTGAGTCATAGTGATTCAGCTGATGTGCCATCACTGAAAGATTTGGTAGGAGTGCTACTAAATTACACCATTAGCTTTCAGAGCTGTCCGAAATAGGAAATGTTGCAGCTTTGATGAAGCTGTTTCTGTCTAACTGCAGAAATTTTGAACTTTATTCTGTAAGAAGATGTATTGGATGCTGTTTGAAAGATATATTTTACCCCTCAAAAGGCTTAAACCCTAATGCCTGGTTTGGTACCTCTTTTCACCTTCCATCCCTAAACATGATCATGGAATCTGAAAATCAGTTTACAGTGATGTGGAAGGCTCTCCCTCACAACACATGCTTAAAAGGCTCAGACTTTAGTTAGAGATTTAAATCAATAAATATGTGCTGTCCAGAGCTTTAAATGTAAAAAAATAACAGTTTCTGAATGTTAAGTGCTTATAACTTCAGCAGAGATATATTTACACTGTGTCATCATGAAAGGATGTTACTGATTCCAAAAATGTATATGGACCAAAGTTCAAAACTCCGGAATGTTCAAAAGCTATTGGAACAAATTCTCAGTAGATAATCCCGCCAGGTCTATAAAACAGAGACTCTATTTTTGTCTCAAGAAGATCCTCAGCTGTAATTTTTTTTCAGCTGAACATGTGTACTTTGGGAATTGTTATTTTATTTTTGCCCCACTTTTGTACTCTCATAGGCATCTACCATTGGCTACTGTCAGAGCTGGGATAGTGTGCTGCTTGACTTAAAGAGGGGAAGTTTAGATTCAATATAAGGAAGAAGTTCTTTACTATGAGGATGGTGAGGCACTGGAATGGGTTGCCCAGGGAAGTTGTGAATGCTCCATCCCTGGTGATGTTCAAGGCCAGGTTGGACACAGCCTTGGGTGGCATGGTTTAGTGTGAGGTGTCTCTGTCCATGGCAGGGGGTTTGGAACTTGATAATCTTAAAGTCCTTTCCAACCCTAACGATTCTATGGCTTTATGACACACATGGCCTGATTCTGTGCATCTTTATGTTGCTCCTGTGAAATAATTCTGCTGTAAACACCTCAGATCAAGAAAGAAGGACCAATATTGGTGTCAGGGTAGTGAGAAACCTCAGGGTGATGATGTGCAACACGAAAGTAGCTTGTATGCTGTCACTGTTACTTCCTCTTTCCTGTGTGACTGAGCTTTTCTTCTGCTGGAATTGACTTGCCTCTGTTACAACAAAGATACATGTTATATAAACACAGCCCTGTTCTATTTCAAAATTAGCAGTGATGAGAGGGAAAACAGAGCGCATGCTGCAACATCATGTCCTGACCCTATGGACAACTGTAGTTACAGTGATCTCGGAGGCACAGGGGTGCATCATGTCATGGAGTGGGTTCACATCTAGTCACGGGGCAGAGGTTGCCTGCTGGACAGGCCTCTCGCTGCTGCATGCACTGTTAGTGCTCAAAACATGAGCTGTAAGAAAGAAAATGTATATATATTAAAGACAAACGTTTGTGTATCTCCTTCATGTAAGCTGGGAGTGATCGTGTGGCATCTCTTCCGAAAGAGAAACCTGGAAACAGCCTCCCATGGCTTCATGAAAACCTATTTTCTTTCCAATTTCTAGCAGTCTCTAACTAAGATAGCCTAAAAATTCCATGTGTCTTTAATTAGGTTTGCATTTCTCTTGGAGACTGGGAGAGAGGGCAGAGAGAATGTAATGCAATAGAAACCCAGGGAAAATTAGGTCTGGAAATGAGGTAAAGAAAACAGACTCTGAACAAATGACTGAGGGAGAAAGTTTGTTTTGGGAAAATCATATAAGCATCCTACAGTCAGGACTGCTTTGAGTTTCTGAGAGCTTTCATGAAGGGGGATAAGGTTTTATTTTGTCCATGAAATGGCAGTGAGCATAAACTTCTTTTTAGTAATGGAAATATATCTTCTGTATTTTGATTTCAAAGTAATGGTAAAGGAGAGGGAAAATACGGGTTTAAACAAAGCATTTTAAGAAATTTTTGCACACACCACACCCCCACATCTGAGTTGATAAATTTCATGCATCCACAGCACAAACCCCTTGGGACATCAGCTTCCTTCAGCTCCTGTAGGAAACCAGGACTTCTATAGCATTCAGGAAGAGTTAAAAATAATATCACTAAGTGTATTTCCAAATGTGACTATCAGCAGGGAAGGCCACATGCTGCACTAGCTGTTGTCAGTAAAGCTCTCTACAGGCAATGTTTTTCTAAGGTCTAGTTGTGGTACTTGATGGCTACAAAGCATAGCATCTTAGAACAGTTGCTTTCCAAATCTTGCTGCTGAGAGCATCCTGGGGATTACACAGTAACCTTCACCACTGGGCGATTGAGTCTGCTTCTCCTTTCAGCTGTCCAATTGCAAAATATGGGATCAAAATCAGTTTATTATCTGAAGTACAAAGAGAATCATGGGTTTGCATGGCTGAAACCCTAAAAGCAAGTACCTTTCAAGTGTTTAGAAAGGGCTCCAACAGTCTGGGGACCCCTTTCATTGTGTGTCAGATGTCCAATGTCAAGATGAGATACAAATGTTAATCAACACATGTTATGGTAGGAAATAAACCTACCAGTGTAAGAACAGATGGCATTGCATGAGGGCTTTCGTACATGGAATGTGAAGAAGAGATTATGATGTCCATAATCTTCTCTTCTTAAAAACAAACAAAAAAGTGAATGCAAAAAGACCATGAGTATTTTTTTAAGAAAAATAATATTACAGATGTCTGGTGACAATGCAAATATCCAGAGCAGTTATGCTGATTATGGTAGTGATTTCTTTTTTTCACACAGTCCTTAATAGTGGGTGCAAACAGATAAGCTCAGAGATACTGTATGAGTGGGGGACCAATGGCCTTTGTATTGAAATCCTGCAGATTATACGGAATCATATGACTGTCTACACCGCAGTGGAGGGAAAGAGAGAGTGAACGCTCCATCCTGGCTGCTGCCATTCCGCTGTTTCCATTGCACACGAAGTGAGAAGCTGTAGAGTTGCAATACAGGCGTGACCTCGGCTTGTGTCTCTAAGAAAGCACTAGGAAAACAGCAAATAAAGCTTAAACCAAAACCAAAAAGCAGCACAAAAAAACAACCCCCAAATCCCACACCAAACCAACAAACAACCCAATATGCTGAATCTGCATCACTTTAGATTCTGCTCAGACTCTGTCCAGTCCAGGCCTGGAATTGCAGGAATTGAGTAATGGCAAGAAGTTGGGAGGCCCAGGAACAGAACCAAGAGGGAGTGTGGACATGCAAGGATGAGAGAGAGAATGCTCTGGGAAATGCAGGACCAGAAGAACAACAGGTGCCAAGAGGCCAAGGACGGGGTGCTTTGTTACAGAAGAGCTATGTAAAGAATCTTGCCCAGCACCTGTCCATAGTGTCCCAGACTTGGTTGTTCTGTGATAACATCCAAAGCTGCCAACATATATTAAAAAAAGAAAAAAGAAGAAGACGAAAAGATGAGATGAGAAAAGAAAGGAAAAAAGAAAGAGAAAGGGAAGGAAAAAAGAAAGGAAAAGAGAAGACAACAATGACAATGTTGACATTCATTTGGAAAGACTCATTTAGGAAAGATTCAACATTGGGACAAGCTGAGACAAAAAAGAGTCTTAAGAAAAGAAGTAGCCATTACAATAAAATTCTTTTGTTTCTGTTTCTGTTTCTTTTTTATTTTGTTTTATTTTATTTTACTGAGAACAAAATAACTTAAAAATACATGCAAACATAAATTGAGTTATATCTAAAACACTGATAATGCCCTACAATCAGTTTTGTGTTTGCAATAAAACATGTTAAATACTCTCAAGTTGCAGCTTACTTTCAGTACCTTCGAATGTATGGACACTGCAGGAGCATTCTAGGGAATTAATAGTACTGCAGAACAGAGAACTGTGCTTCTTCCCCCCACATCCAGTTTATGCCTCTTCAACCCACACAGAATCAAATTAATTTTGGTTCTTACTAATGCATGGTTTCCCCTTCCACTCTCTGTAGGCTGAATTTCAAGCAGGCCAATACATAGGAAACAAGGTGGCACTGCCCCCTAGACCTGCAAAATTAAACAGATGTCAGCGTACACCTTAGAAATGTATTTTCTTGCAGTTGCCATGGTCAGAAGATAGCTTTTACAGCGAGAAGAGGTGATCTAGCACTACTGCTAATGCTACTGCAAACGTTTCCGTATTCATGGAATGCTCCAGAGCTTCATGAAAATTTCCAGGCTGATTCTCTTTTCTATTTTTGCATTCCCAGCTAGCACCCTACAGCCACATGGAGTTCAGACTTTCTAGTATTCCAGAAGCAAAGACACTTATATTTGTTATAAGAAATAGAACTTCCTATTTACATTTTCCTAGGAGCACAAATATATCCAATGCAGATTTTTCATTGGAAGGAAGCAGTTGTCATATAGAACAGACCACTAACCTGTCAAGTTTAATCAGACTGTGGCCAGTCCTGACACTTTCAGATGATGTAAGAAGCCCTGCTTAGGAATTTCCACCCAAAGGTGGGACTGGGTTTTTTTTCCCTGTAATGTGTCAATGAATTCTCTTGTTACTTTTCTTGTAACCTGAAAAGCTGGGCAAGCTCATTTCTGCCATGAAATAGTACATGCTGGGTCAGAATTTAAATGCGTGCATTGCATTTCATGCAAAAATCCCTCTAGGGTAGGCTTTTTTTAAAGCTGCATGATTCATATAGTGGCAAAATGATATTCAGAAGTATTTGGACTTACAAAACTGCTGAGATCACAAGACTCCCACTGTAATGTACAAAAATTGTACAGGTACACTGTGTACTGATTTGACATTATGAACAATGAATACTTCTTACTTTTGGCTACCAAAAATAACTATTATTAAGTAACTGAAAGTATTTTTTAGCAGTAATAGTAATGTCAATTTATTGCTGGTAGATTGATCTCCCCATTTGTGTATGTTCTGTTTTCTCTGCAGGTAATGGTATTACTGGTATCTGTTGATGCCCTTTGCAAGCTCATTCAGCACTATATGTTTTTCAAAGGGTGGGTTAGATATTAACTAATGTGTAGTAGTCTCCTATGGGTTTGACATGGAGCAAGTCCTTATTGTAGAAAAGAAGGAACTAAGACTATTTAAAAATAAACATTTTTTTATTCTTCAGTGTTGCCTGGAATTCACTAAGTCATATTTTTAGGCTGAGTCTGTGGTACTACCTTCTCAGTTCAAAGATATTATGGGTTTTAGCCAGTAGTCTTGAATACTGTGCTGAATTAGTACCTGAGGACCCCATTGTTTCTCTTCTTATTCTGCATAATCTAAGCTAATTCTTTTAACTTCTTCAATATATGCAGCTGAGACTCCATTGTCTAGAATTTTTTACTTCAGGTGTTTAATTCCACTTAGAGATGATGTGATACTGCTTGTCTGACAGTCTCTTTTCCTCCACACTGCCGTTCTTGAAATATTTGGCATAGTTTTAACTTTCTTATGTGGGGATGATTTATTTACTCTGTATAAATTATACTATTGTAAGATCTGTGCATGTCTTTCAAATGGAACATTTGAACTTGTAGGAGAATGCTTAATATTAGCTGCTAGTTGTATGTACACACAGATACCACCCCCCACAAACACACCTAAAAAAAGGGGAAAAAAACAAAAGAAGAGCGTTTATATCTCAGTCTTCCTTAATTTCTACATAAGCTATGATTTGGCCCAGATTTCTGAAGCCGAACTTTGCAAGATTTTATCCAAGTCCTAAGCATGCAAAGTAATATCTTTGCTGAAATCCTCGTCTCACTGAATTGAGCAGCAGAACTCACATGTTTTTTAATAGAGCAAGGAATTCATCCCTGAACTTCAAATAATTTATGTGACCTGGGAAAAAGCTCACAAACTTTTTTCCCATTTCAGCATTACCAGGGCTTTTCATTTTGGGAAAACTTGCAGAGTTAACGCTACAGAGTTGTATGTGCACATTATTTCTGACCACATTCAGTCTAGACTTAAACTCTTGACAGCCCAGAGGTGCAAGGGAAGCTGTGAAGTAGAGCAGGAGCTACCCTTCGACTGTGTACATAAAAACTCTGAACATTAGTCTGTTTAAATCCAACTTATTGCACCAAATAAATCGCTTTTGTTGTACAAGTTTCAGATACTAGCTAAGCTATAGATGTGGTCAACTGTGTTGACTACAGTACGTAGTGATATGGTAAAACATAGCGCAGTCTCTGCTAGATCACCCTTTTGCAGTTAAGTGGGTAGCAAACTGCTCAGAAGTTGGTGGTCTCCAGAGCTTTCAGACATTCTGGGAGATGACAAGTAACTCATATGGGCCTCTGAGACAGAATTATGTAGTCTGTGACATTCCAGCATGCTTTTTGTTAACAGTAGCCTCTTGCCATTACAAAACTGTGATTAGCATTCTCCTGAGAGGTGAGTATATCCCTTTGGTTATGTTTAAACCCCTGATAGGAAGTGCCCCAACTGCAGTCAGAGGCAGTGTCTCCTATTTGCTAACAATTTACAGGTTTGTCACAATGTAGAGAGTAAAGCTAAAAACTTTTCCTAGCAGATCTTTCATCCTCCCTTCCCTTGTAATTCTAGGAATAGTCTGTCCACTTCATGTGGGCTAATATTGGTTCTCTATTTGATGAAGAACTCAGACAGCAAGCAGAAAAGCACACAGAAAGACAAGTATTTCTGCTTTCAGTGGAGATTGTATAGTTACCATGAAAATGACTGTAAGGCAGTGTAAATTATGATCTTATTTACACGTCATCTGCAAAGACACAAAGCTATTTTCTTTATTTGGGATTAGACCTGCAGACTGATGTAAAGGCAACAGTACAATCTCCAGTCTTGTAAGAGAGACAGCAAACTTGTGCTTTTCTCAGTCCTGGAGTGATCTCTGTTCATGCTAATTTTCGTCCCTTTTTCTTGTGAATTTACCCTGTGCAGGAGCACCACAAGCTGCAACTGTCGCTTACTATTTCCATATAGTTAGGACAGGACAGGTAATGCCATAGATTTCAAATAATCCACAGAGTTGCAACAACGTGGGCTGCAACCTGAAGGCAAGTTTTTGGAGAGCAATACCCCAAGCTGCACAACTCCTTGTGAATGAGACAAGAGTTCTCAGATCAAAGTATTTAATATGTATTTTAAAAAGAAGTGAAAACGAATCATGTATGAAAGCTGATTTGAAATCCCCTGTAAAAACTAATCACCTTTAATCTGTCCAGAAGTACTGGAAGAGTTCATGGATTTCACTGTGAATTTGGTGACAAGTCACAAGTCAGGCTCCCTTCATGGATGTGTATCATCACACCCATTTAGCCTATTGGATAATCTAGCTGTTATTAACTAATCTGAAACAAATTTCTCACCACCATCTGCATTTCTTAGGCTATAGCTTTCTCTGGAACCTGACATGGTGGTATGGAAAAGGCTTTAAAACAAAATAATGTAGACAACTCATCATGCCCCCAAGCTGCAATGTCAGCCACCTAAAATTTAAAGGAGTTCGCCTCTGAGTGTGTCGTGTTCAGACACTCAGTAATAGTTTTTTATTTGAAGGCTGGAGTAGTGTTGTAGAAAAGCTTTTATTTTTTTCTGCTGATTATCTGATGAAAAAAACTGCTTTCGTTACATCAATTTAGGTAATTTTCTAATCCCCACTGACTCAGCATTCAACATCAATGACTAGAACTTCAGAAGTTTTCTTCTTAGCCTTACTATTACTACTCAAACCCTTGAGTTCTCTAATTATTTAATGCCACACAAATTCTTACATTAGTATGTCTAATTCCCATATCTTTTCTGAGGGGAAAAGCTCAGAAATGGGGCATTGTAATTCTAAAATCCCAGGAAATAGTTTGAGACACAATACTTATTTACAACACTATACCTAATTACGATACTATATGACTTTTCAGTATCTGACTTAACTTTCTGTTGTTCCCATTAAATATACTATTTTACCAATGTATTTAGTTTGCATTGGGCTAATCTTTATCAGCGACTAGTACAGTCCTAGGAAGAGATTCAGAATTTTCCTTTATTTAATGTCAGATATTTTTATACTGTGGATAATGTCTGTAAATCTGTTGCAAAGGAAGTTACTGGTACTCTGCTTCTGAGACTTAATAATCTCAGCTATGGTGACTCCTAGAAAATACCCTATATAGCTTGGGAAATGAGTTTTTCAGAGCAGGATGCTTGCAGTTCATAAATATGAACTCTACTTCTGCAGGAATTCTGGTTTTAGTTGGGGTCTTGAAGTTTCTACAGTGCTTCCCTTACTGAGAACTGTCAGGGATGCTGTATCACTTTTCCATCTTCAATCTAAAGCT
This sequence comes from Psilopsiagon aurifrons, assembly GCA_025447955.1. Classification (NCBI taxonomy): domain Eukaryota; kingdom Metazoa; phylum Chordata; class Aves; order Psittaciformes; family Psittacidae; genus Psilopsiagon; species Psilopsiagon aurifrons. The sequence goes on along the minus strand of JAOEHY010000575.1, from coordinate 10,964 downwards.
GTGTGATGGTGGAAAGCATATAGCTAAAGTTCTATAGAATCACTCATTATGATGGTCTTTGGAAATACTTCTTTGAAGTGTCAGGTCGTTTGATGGTTGAAGACAGTTCACAGTTTTTAAAGTACTGTTTTTAAGTACAGTTTGATTCTGAGAAGGGATTATGAAGTGACAGTGGAACGCTCTGTGTTGACACACTGGTAGCTATCTCAAATCTCATCTCTTCATAAATAAAATGCTATTTCTGACAGCTACAAATTCTGATTAGGAAGTAAAAGCCGAGGAGGGGTTTCTTCCTGTTCATTAATTCCTTGCAGTAAAGAGTTCAAGCACATGAAGAAAGGTGCAGCATGAGAACCTTTGTAAAGACGTGTCTATTTGAAGCCTTGGTAGCCAATCAGGAGCCGAAATAAAGGATTCTTCCCAGAGTGGCATACAGTGTGCAGATACGATAGGAAAAAAAGCAAAAGATGCAACTTTTCTCACCAATGTTCATAAATCTGTTTGGAATATTTCTTAAAAAACCAAAACAACTCAAAAGCCCAAACAACAACAAAAAAACGCAGATGTGCTTAGGTTTGAACTGGCACTTTCAGTAATGTAACTCTCAGTATAGAAAGAACCAGTTGTCCTTTGCTTGGTAAATTCACTGCAGTGTATTCAAACACAAACTTAGCCCAGTCTCTGGCTTGAAGCTATCTGAAATAGAGCACCAGCAGTGAGATAGGAAGCCTTTGTAATTTAAATTTCATAGGTTGCTTAGTTACTAAACAGAATCCCTCAATTACTAGTCTTTTAACAGTCATTGATTCTAGCAACACATGTAGAGAACTCACCAACTATTTGCTTCCAGATTTCTTGCAAGTGTTGTGCATGCTTACTGCAAGCTTCCCTTTCTTCAAGACTGCAAACTGCTGTAACAACATGATGTATTATAGTCACCAGAACTGTTCCGTGTCTCTGAAATTGGTAAATGCGCACTTGCTAGCAGTTTTACATACTAGAGGAGAAGGACTCAAAAATAGTAAGGCTGATTAAGATGGCTATAAACCAAAATCAAGTCTAATTTAACAGCAACTAAAGCTATGAGGCTTTGATCATCAGATTTTTTTGCATTAGTGGAAAAAAGAGATTTGGGATCTTGTAGCATTAAAATCCTAACTTTTCTTCCAGCTAAGTGATCTGTGAAAATACTTTCCGTAGTCTAAAATAAGACATGCAGACAGGAAGTATAAAGCTACTGGTTTTCTGTGGGAAATTAAAGGCGGATTCAGAGTTCTTTGAGTTAGGCGTTTTGCACTGTTAATTTGGAAAGACCTGGATATCTGTTGTTTTGTCAGTGTACGTCATACAAGAAAACTCACTGAAGTATGAAAGCTATGTGGAGAAGAACCCCTTTCCCCTGCTGTTTCATTGGCTGTCACTGGCTCTATGTTTGGCAAATGCACAAATGAACTCTCCTGCCCCTGAGAAAAGCCTTGGGAGAATAACTGCTAGAGATATTAAAATTTCAGTTTGTTCCTGTTTTCCTTTATCTATTGACAAAAATATGATGCATCTCTCTCAGGCTAATCTATTACAGAAGGTTCATCAGGGTTTGTTGTGCTGACACGCTCTGCCCCTGTAAAAGAAGATACATATATATCAGTAATTAATTCTTTCTGAAGTTTTAGTTGCTGATTTTTTTTTTCCCTATAGTGTTAAAGGCTGGTTCAGGGTCATCCCATAGCAGAGATAGAATAGCCTGTCGTACCATTTGGAAACTGTGCTGTCTTGATATGAGTGTCTTTGCTAGAATGTTACATGCTGGAGCTGTAGTGTCTTTTGCATGTCTATCTGTCACAGCTCCTGTGTGTCAGTGTTGCAGGTTAGTCCTTATTTTGGGGAAGAAAATAGAAGGTGGGGAAATAGGGAATCTGTTAACAGTTCCTAGATGAGAATGTCTTGGTTGGTACAGTGATGGTAACTCGGTAACTGACTTGTCACCACACAAATGCTCAGTAGGCCACAGATCTTATATGGTACGAAGATTTTGTACTGGCTCTGCATGAGTGATGGGTATCAGCACCCCTGCTGTGTATTAAGCTGAGCAAGTACTGACGAGATCATACAGCTAGTTACTATAGGAAACACTGTGTATGAAGAGCGAGGGGTAAGCGCATGTATTTGTGCCATCTCTATATTGCAGTGGTGTAGCTTTTGAATAGTTAACTGTCAAAACTGCCCTCCAATACATTTCCTGTCATCCTCAATGAACTGTATACAGCTAAACCAAGCTCTGTTTAGTGATTTTCTTGATTTGTGCTGTTATACACTGCCAGAATTTTTCTTCTGCCACACTCCTAAAATAAATAATTCCTTCTTCCCACTTTCCATCCCTACTATATCCTCTTTGATATGAAATCTTTCATATCAAAACCAAAGCATTTTCAATTACCTTTCATAGGAGATCTCACTAAATGGATGGTTATATATTGATGTGGCTCTTTTTTCTGAATGAATGCATTTAGCTTACCTGCAGTAATATCAGGGCAGAAGCAAGACCTCATCATGCATGCTTATGGGCAGTGCACTTTTTTTCTGACTCTTGCAAAACAATACTAGTGCTCAATTCGTGCAAAGTTACCCAAAATATTGCAATTACTTTGTCTGTCTCACTTCTCAATGGTAACACAATCTCTGCATTAGCATGTTCCCTGATATTTAACTGCCATGATTTTATGACCCCAGTAGCCAATTATTTAAATTCAGACAAGTTTGGCTCAAGGAATTATATAATGTCATGACAGTGCTGAAAAAAACAGAGAATGTTATATTAACCTCAGGTAAATCTAAAAAAAAAAAAAAAATCATTTTGATTTAAAAACTGTAAGTTAATAGAAGTTTGAAAAGACAGGCAAGAACTGGGAGTACAGTACAAGGAACAGTTGAGTTTGACCACTATTTCAGCCTTCTGCTTAATTTGATATGATGATTTAGTATCACGATGGTTGGGGCAATAGGAATATCCTTTAATAAATAATGTCCTGCTATATGTCCGCCACCACACCCCAGCTTGAATTCTTCTGCATAACTTGAGAAAAGCCTGAAAGCAAAACTTGGAATGCAAGTTCACATGAGTAAATCCCACAGTGATCATAAAATATGACTCTTCTAGTGATCATAATTTTGACCTTATGACTAGCAACAGGGAGAAACATGGCTTAAAGATCAGTAAGATGTCCTATAGACTGATGCAAACATTTCTTATCTTTCAGAAAGCAGAGCCTGCTGCTCCTGATCAGTGATGTCTTCCTTATAGTGACTTATTTCTTCAGATTACTCTGAGTGCCAGCATTTCTTTTAGGTAAAATAAAAATGACAAGAGTCCAGATTTTCGTGGTCTCTTTTCAGCTGTGCCACTGATGTCTGGCTATTATCAGGGAAGTCTGAGCCTCGATGTCTGAAACAGTTCAAATATTTACACATCTCAGAGCAATGAGTCACATCTTGGTTCTGTCCAGTAAAGCACATAGAGTTCACCATGAAATACAGAGTTATTTCCAGACAGGGCCCCTCTCTGAAAAATGTTAACAGGTGGAAACCCTAGTAGATAAATAAACGTCTGGTCTTCAAGAGAAGGTTATTTTTACCACCAGCCTGAGTTTGCTGAGTGCAAGTGTATCATGCAATGATATACAGAAAGCATTTATAGCTAGACTGCTCTGGACCTGTCCCTCTCCCATTTTTAAAGCAAAAGCTGCAAACAGTGTAATGTGTTTACATCTATGTATTCATAGCACCTGCATAACAAGATTATTTGATTTCTAAGCAGAGAATTAAGTTGATCATGAAGACTAGGAGAACCGGATCATGAACAGAAGACATCCAACACCGAGTCCATGGATGCTTTGATGAAAAGAAACATGCAGAATGATTTTTCCTCAAAATGCATCTTGTCTTTGTGGGGTTACTGATCACAATAAGCTTACAGCCATGTGAACATATCTACAGTTTTCATGTGCTTATTTGTATATGAGAAGACATCTAAGGAAAAAGGTATTTTTGGCATTTTTCTCTTTCCACCATTTCTTTGCTTAGGGAAATATTAATTTGTAGCTTCTCAGAAGATCTTGGCCTTTTTCTCAGTGTCTCACTTTGTTTTTTACACTTGGAAATACATGCATGCCCGTAATACTGAAGAATTTTTATGCGCAAAGTCAAGCTGGTAATTGGATGCAATATTCTTGTCTGCTGGGTGCTCTGCTGAGCAAGAATGAGACCTGATCACTCATGGAATTCCCAGTGTCTCAGCCTGGGTGGATGGGCAGTGACCTGCACATTCCCCCCAGCTCAGCAGCTCTGGTTGTGGTTCATCATAGAGACCTCTGTACCTTCGGCACCACTGTCTGCTCAAGCACTTGGGGCTCACCAGTGCCCCTTGTGTGTGTAGGATAGTGGTGTCTTGTAAAAAGCATGATGCATTCCTACAGTGTTCCTGGCAGAAAGGAGTTTGGCTTCATCTGGATCCAGTTCTATGGGGAAGGACTATGCAAAAGAAAGCCCACAACAATATAAAATGATAAATTGCACAGCAGCCTTTCAGTGTGTGAAGGGGGCCTACCAGGATGCCAGTGAGGGGCTGTCCATAGAATCATAGAATTGTAGAATCATAGAATAGTTAGGGTTGGAAAGAACCTTAAGATCATCAAGTTCCAACCCCCTGCCATAGGCAGGGACTGTAGTGATAGGACAAGGGGTAATGGGTTCAAACTTAAACAGGGGAAGTTCAAGTTAAATATAAGGAAGAAGTTCTTTACTGTGAGGGTGGTGAGGCACTGGCACAGGTTGCCCAGAGAAGCTGTGGCTGCCCCATCCCTGGCAGTGTTCGAGGCCAGGCTGGATGGGGCTTTGAACAACCTGGTCTATTGGAAGGTGTCCCTCTCCATGGCAGGGGGGTTGGAACTAAATGATCTTAAGGTCCCTTCCAAACCAAACCATTTTATGATTCTATGCTTATGCTATAAACAGACTTTAAGTTTACCAATTAGGATTTCAATGGTGAATAACCCAAACTCTCCTTCCCATTTACTGAATATATTGCATGTTTTAGAAAGTTCAGCATCAGTAATACTATAAAAATCTGCTTTTATTCTTGGATTACATTGCATATCCACAACTGGAAAAAGGGAAGCTGTGAGCCCCGTGTGCTATACTAGCTAGGCCACTAATACCACATATTTTAAGAGAGCTGCTCTGTGTATTCTTATGTCTTGGTCCTTTCTGAAGCAGTCAGTATGAATGCCAAATAGAGGCATGTTTTTGATGAGTATCTTTTCTCTAGAAACCGGGCTGAGAGCCAGACTTGCTTCCAGTGAACCACCAAAGCTTCTTTTAATTTGATGACCTAAGTTGCTGTTGAATTTGGATGGACTCAGACAAGTTTATATGTGAAAGTGTCTTTCATTGCTAATCCTTTGAGCTATTCAGTCCTTTTAATTCCTCTTCTTTTTAGGCTTAAAAAGGCTACATCTCTATCCAGACACTTTCAATATTCTACTTTCAGGACTTACAATAAACATTTCAAGGCTCTTCCTGTATTTAAGATGATACTGGTAAGTGCAAAGCAACCTTGTTAGCAAAGCTGTTTGCAACATCAACCAGCATGCAATATACTTTTTATTGCAGTATAGATGTGCTTAATCTGTATATGTGCAACTAAAATACATTGCTTGCATGTCTTAAAATTGTCTTTACTAGGAAAAGACATGAAGCATGCAGTCAGATTTTCTGATATCTTGCTTAAAACAAATCACCCATAAAACATAAGAAAATCTCTTTTCAAGAAAGGAGCCAGCAAATCATGGTTCATAACATAGGTCACCATTGTTGTGCTACCACACTGGAGAGAAGTGCAAGTTCCCCTAACTGAGCTACTTCCAACTCTAAAGTGTCTAAACTTTTGAAAAAATATTTCCCTGTTTATGTTTGTTTGGAGGTTTGGTGGGGTTTTTTTCTCTTTTCAATTCATGTTTAGTGTCAGGTTGAAACCAAGAGCTGTGATGATTTTTACAGCCAAAAAAAAAGGAAGGATAAGTGAAACAATTATATGTGTGAAATCAATAACCTAGTCATTATTAAATCTGCGAAGTTCTACAGAGTTGCACTGATACTTAGCATCTTTTGACAAAAGATTTCCCATCTTTATCTTCAAGCTTATGACTTGAATCATTAGCCCAGGTAAATTTTAAGGAAGATGGATAGTGACATGAAAGGGATTTTTTTTCTTTTTTTTTTCCTTTTCTTGTTTTTAGTTAAAATCAGGCACATCACAGAACATAATATGGTTTCCATGAAATTCTCAACAGCAGAAGTTGCCAGTTGTTTTACTGAACAAATCACTACTTCTAGTTACTCATGGAAATTGTTCTTAGAATACTTTCTTAAGGTCATGGAGTGTCAAAAGTAATCATTCACCCTGGAAAATACAGCTGTGCAGACTCGGAGAATCTGAACTTGTCTGGGCTTGTCAGTGTAAGGAGCTCCGTGCTTGCTTAGTGTGATGTTCACAGATACAATCAGCAGAAAGAGACGGAAGATACTTAATTTTTTCTGAACTTCAAAAAGCATTTTAACAGACACTCATAAATGCTGTACTCATTTGACAGGGTGGCATAGCAGTAGCATCTACTGTCCTGATATTAATTTACTACGTAAGCCTATTCTTACCTCTTTCCATACATTAAAAAGATAACATGAAATGCTGTACTCAAAAAATGGAGAAGCAGTTGAGCCTTCAACAGGGTAGGCTACCTTTTTCTCTGGTGGAAGTCAAGGATTTAAAGAAATTACCTTTAACTGCTTGGAGACTCCAGAAAGAACTCCACTGAGCATGGGCTTGCTTTAGTTTTAAATCCTTTCTCTTACAAGTGCCCCTCCTACTACAGTATGCAAAATCTGATGCTTGCAAGTCTGAAAGCTACAATATGCTTCACATCCTGAAACAATCATCTGCGCTAGCTGTCAACTCTATCATGGAGACTGAAGCTAAAAATCTTGACTCATTCCTCACTGTGAAACACAGTATTTTAAATAAAAGAGAATAGATCAGTTTAAGACTTGCTAACAGATGAAAACAAATGTCTGAGAAGCAGAGCCTGACCTCCCTCGGGCTATTTTTTTCTTCCTGTGCCTTATACCAGAAGCTTTAGCAAAATGCTTGCACTCATCACAAAGCCTCCCTTGTACAGATGAAGAGGGAATGCCCCCGTTTCCGTGCGCCCTGGGGGGCTCCCTGAAACGCCCCAGTGTTGTCGTGCCTCTCTGGCGCCCTGGGAGCAGCCTGGCTGAGCGGAACATCGCATTTGCTCCAGGCGCTGGTGGCTGCCAGCATGTTGTAGGACTAACTTGCGAGGAATGTTCCCCTTGGCAGGCAGCCTTCTCCTGGCACCGACACCAAATGATATCAACCGTAATTGTTGCTATTTATTACTTTTCTTGTTGTTTATATGAATCACTGCTAATACAGCTAGGTTATTCCAAATCTTTGAACAATTCATACACTGAGAAGTCTGACAGCAAGTAGAGAATTATTCTGAATTCAATCTACATTTTTTTGAGCTGAGAGATAAAAATATATTCTGCTTGAGCTTGGAGCTCCAAATCCAAGAACTGCTGAGTCTTAGGATCCCACCATCAACACTGTCTTGCTATGTGCCCTGGAAGAAATTTTTAACATCTCTCTTGGTTTTCTTTTATTTATACTTTGCTCTATTTTTCTGCTAATTTGCTTTTTGTTCAGCTGCTTTGAAACTAATGTAAGCAAGCAGGATCACGTATGAATAAGTGTTCCAGCAGTGAAGGTATTATCACTTGTATGCAATGCATCTGACTATGTCTTAAACTCTGACCTTCTTTGTGTGTGGGTGAAATGCGTAAACAAAAATGGGTATTCTGATTTTGGCTGAAGCTAGCAAACAATTTAAACCATAACAATGTTCCTATCCCTTTATTTCATGCTTTTAGAACAATCAAAATGCAAATATACCAAATAATATATGAAATTCCTGAAGCGCACACTGCTGTAAGTGACCAACAGCTCTGATCTGGGTTTGCACTTCCAGAAACCCTAGACATGCTGATTTTCAGGCAATCTGGACAATGTTGAGTAAAACAGCTGTGCACACACAGTAATTCTGGCATGTCCTAAAAGCTGGTGACTTTACTGTGCAACCACAGTGTCGCATGAATGCAGGCAGCTTTGATCAGGAAACCCCTACATTTGCCCTTCTCTGTGTTGCTACTAAAGCAGACAAAAAAAATAATGCATTTTCTGCAAAAGGAAGAATAATATATGCGGGATGCTCCTGTGTGGGGGTTTTGGAGGCCTACTGTAACAGCATAGGCAAATAAATCTACTCTTTGGTGCTGTACAATAACCTTTGGCAGCACATATTAGCCAGTAGAGACTTCAGTGGTAATACTGAAAGGACACTGAAAGTTCTAAACAAAGAGGCTTTTAAGTGTTTTTCTCCACTTCCTGTGACTGACTGTTGGATAAAATACTATACATCTCTTCTTGTATTTGCACAGTGTGCTTAATGCCTCTGCAATTATGATATATAAATAATATTGCTCATTTTGACTTAAATAAGGTTGCCGAGTGCCGATAACACTCATGGCAGATTTTCAGTTTTGCATTGCTTCAGCTACTTCTATGCCTTTAATTCTAAATGCGGTACTTCACATTTCATTTTGCAAATAAAAAACATCAAACATCACTGTTTATGATGACAAACTTGAGAAATGTACTATTCAAGTAAAATATGATGCTCTTTTGAAGTTCAGGGTCTATATAGTCAGAAGAGGGCAAATTCCAGTGTAGGCATATATTGCAACTGTGACTATCCCCAAGTATGTGCATTTTCAGGAAGTCACCCTAAGCTACGTAAAGAAGTGTGTTGTTAGTGTAACAGACGGACCACAGATGTGAATCATCCAGAGACCCGTGAAAGCAAGGCACCATGACTTCATTATACCATGAGGGATCATGCTGCTTGTACAGAAATAGAAAGGTTGGTGACTTGGAAACAAGAGGCAGAAGGTCTGAGCTGATTAGAGACACCCTGCCAATGCCAGTACTTTCTGTTGCTTTCAAACTGGCATTGTGTCAGAGCTGTCACAATACTTACCCTGTGTAGAAAGACAGGATATTGCTTAGTACAAGGCACAGGGAGAAGTGAAAAAGTTTTGAGGTACAGTATATAAGTGACTCACTCAAAAGAAAGGATATGGTAAATTTTTCAGTGTCCCAAACTTGAAACTGAACCGTAGTGAAGGCACTAGGACAGTATGAATGCATGCACTGGGCAGTAAGCAATCTCTCTGCATCAGCAATAGAGAGGGCATCACCGTGTGTCCTCACTTCTGGTATCCAAAGCAGCAGTCTCTGGCCCGGATTGCAAAAGATGTATAAGCTTGGCTGTTTCCTGTGCTAACACAGTCACTTAAATAAACAGAATTATGTATCATATCTCCTTATTTTATTCCAAACCCCAGTTAGCACAGAACTCGGAAAACACAGTTTTGTGGAGGAGAGGTGCTTTATTATGATGCAGTTGCAGAGTCAAGAATCAAAGGACCCTTTTGCCATAATCCTACCTAGAAATTGTTGTGATGCAGCTGGGAAATTTTAATGTTTTATAAACACGAAGAACAGAAAGAAGAACCAGTCTGGGTTGAGGCCATTGTGAATGAATGGCTCTAGAGATACTGATTTAAATAGCAACCAACCACAAACTTGCTTCCTCTTTTTTTTTTTAATCTTTGTAATTCTTAGAAAACAGAATATAGCCAGGGGAAAAGTGGCAGGGAAATAGTGGTTCCTTCAGCAAATACTACACTGAAATGTTATTTCTGCCTTTTCTAGTGAAGAGAAGGCTTTTCCAGGGTTGAACTATTTTTTCCCAAACCCGTCATAATGTTTCCAGTCCATTCCATTCGTTACATTTCAGCAGTTGTCTGGCCCACCCAGGAATGTGATTCTTCTGTTTTCCCACTGTTAGCAGCTTAGAGTTAAAAATCTTCTATATTTTAATTACTGCAGATGTATCAAAGTGCCAACCATCTAATTATGACTTATTTGGGGGGCTTTCATTGTTACTTTAAATGTTGTACTGCCTTGAAGGCAGTATTCAGCAGCTCTGGGCTATGTGACATTATGTACGTTCAGGTGTATCTTCTTTTCTTTCTAAGAACAGATTTTCACTACTTTAGGCCCTGGATGCTCTCTGCTGATGGTTGAGACAGTTTTGAACGTGCCAGCTAGGCAGTGGTCAGAGTGATGATTTTGCTTTACCAGCATGTTTCTCAAAAGCCATCTAAATGCAATAGGGGGGGATGGCTTTGAAATACATGTTTGAGCTCATAAACTTGCAATTAAAGAGCATATCTCTTACACCAGAGCAAGAGAAAAGTCTTAGAATTCAATTGCAGAAGCCTGAACTACCCACAAGCTAAATTTTGGTGCATTGTCCTTTTTCACTTCTATTTCTCATATCTGTGGTGGTTCCTACTGAACAGACTGTAACAGAACATAGCATTCTTTCCTTTTTTGCTATTGTTTTGCTGGCTCTCTTTTTTTTTTCTTGAACTATTCTGTTCTTTGTAGAATTCTGACCTATCCTTTCCCTACCCTTTTTCACTATTATAATTTCTTTTTGCATTGTATCTCACAATATCTGACCTGAAGTCAGTGAAAATGCAAAATCTGAAGATTATTGATACCAAAGTATTTGAGGGTTAGAGTGTATGAGAAATGTGCTAGCTGAAACACTGCTAGAAAGGAGCTCAGATTGTCTTTTCCTCAATTCTCCAGGATACAGGGCAGGACCTTAAAAAGGCTGGGAGGTTTGGCCAGGTTAATAAATGGTTAGAAGGGTGGTGCTATAGTCAGGGGTTTGGGTACCTTGAACATGGGATGCAATTTA
>JAOEHY010000573.1:7329-31685 GCA_025447955.1 Psilopsiagon aurifrons | reverse complement strand
AATTCTTTACTGTAAGGGTGGTGAGGCACTGGAATGGGTTGCCCAGGGAAGTTGTGAGTGCTCCATCCCTGGCGGTGCTTGAGGCCAGGTTGGACATAGCCTTGGGTGACATGGTTTAGTGGGAGGTGTCCCTGCCCCTGGCAGGGGGGTTGGAACTATATGATCTTAAGGTCCTTTCCAGCCTGAACTGTTCTATGATTCTATGATTCATGTGCATAGGACTGTTCCCAGGCAACGTTTGTCCCCGATTCATTTCTGCATTGCGCTTCCACACAAGAGCCACTGCATGAAAGGGGGTTCCTGTGTTATAATTTTCTGAGCTGAGTAAAACTCAAAATATGAAAGTAGGAAAGGGGGATGGAGGTGCAACAGACAGAGCCTCAGCCACGTACTTAAGCACATGTTTAATTTAAGATCAAGAATGGTCCCCCAACTTTGCCTAGTCAGCTGGGAAGTCACTTTGTGAAAGACCTCTAATGTGTCCCCCTGCCCTTGTTTGCTTTCCAGGTCAAAAGTCCTCTCTAGTCCTGCCTTATGTGGAAGCTATTTTCTGTTCATCCTTATTGTAATTTGTTGTATGTTTCCTGGGCCTCTTGTATCCCTTTAGAAGGAATAAAAAGCCCAGGGTCAGTGGTCAAGGCTCATGTCTATTCTGTTCTCTGTTCAATTCCTAACAATTTTGAACATTATTGGGTTTGGGGTTTTTTGCAAGGACAAGTACTGAGTTGATGTCTTCAGTGCGCTACCTCCAGGGTTTTCTGAAACCTCTTGTTAAAAGTCAGTGGTAATACCTAACCCAGACATATCAAAGGGTTGATGGAGTTTGGGTTCCTCCACATGTACGCTACTTTGTAGTTATTGAAATGTAATTCAATCTGGCACTTCCATATTTAGTTGTTTGTGATATCATTACACTACATCACCTTCAGTTTCAGGTTTGATAATCTTGACTGATTTGGAATCAATTGCAAAAGTTTTCTTAATCACCACTTTCTCACACTGTTATGGATGTGTTGCACAGGAGAGATGCCAGGACAGGCCTTTGAAACAGGCTTAGCAATCCTATTCTGCTGTAATAAATGAATTCCCTTTCTTTTAACAAAATCTACAAGAAATTGTTCCTTCTCCCACCATGACACCTCAGGGATCTTTGGTAAGGAACCTTCTTGAAAGTTTTTCTTTGAAAAAGCCCCAAACATTTAAACAATATCAGCTAGATCATCCTTTCCCATACACACAGGAAATCCTTCAGAGAGCTCTAAGGGATCAGAGGTACCGTTATCCCACATTTACCCATGCAATAAGTCTGTTCCTTAGTATATTTTCCATTAATTTCCTCAGTTAAAAGAAAAGGTGTAAGTACTCAAGTTCCAGGATCGTCTATAACTATATATTTTAGTGAGCAGACATGATGCCCACAAATATAGTTCTAGATCTTAATGAAATCTGACATCTTCCCACTCTTTGTGGTCTCCCCCTACAATTATGCTTTCTCTTTTTGCACTTTTTGAACAGTTATAATCAGTGTCATCATCTTAATGGGACAGTTGAGAGACAATCCTAATCATTCCTATGTAGAAGTAGTAATGCTTGTAGACTGAGTTTAGAGAAGAACAAAATTGGCTTCAAAGTTGCAGCTTTATAAGGGAAGTCCGAAGCCTGAATATTCACTCTGCCAGGCACAGGAGCCAGAACAGCCATCTCTGGCTCCCCTCAGGATAATGCCAGGTGTGAAATCCTTGCAGTGCTGAAGGCAGTATCGGCAAGAGTCATGAGCTGAAAGTAAAAGGGAAATTTGGGCTAAATAAAGGGAAAGTTATGTATGTCACCATACCGATGGATAGATGTATTAGCTGAATGAATAGTTGTCTAGAGGCTGATAGAGAGGCTCTTCCCTATTTAGAAGAGGCCCGAAGTCAAGGTGTGTAGGTAAGTTTGCGTTCTGCTCTGCAGCAGAATCATGTCCTCTGAGCAGTAGCACGTTGATTCTGTGGCAGTGCTGTTCCGGAGGCAGCAGCCTCATTTACTCAGAAGTATGTCATTTTTTGACAACCGGCGTAGCTGACCAACCTTGTACATCTTTAATCATGTGGTCTTTTGGTTTGTTAAGATAGAGAGGACAGAACAAGAAGAAAATTTATGCCAGACTGAGAACAAACATTGCCTCATGTGGGTGGTTTCATACCTTGGAGGCCAATCCCTCAACTTTCTGACTTGTTTGCCCCTTTCTTTATTTCTGATGGGAAAACAACCCAGAAGGATGTAAATCATGATGCAAGGCTCTCCACCCCATGTAAAGTAAGAAACTGGAGCAAAAAGGGCTGCCACATGCGTACTAAGAGAAAGGGAGAGACGGCAGAATGAGTTTCTTCTTAATAAATTTGACACAGAGACTGGGAGCGTGTTTACAAAACCCTGACTGAGAGTAGAGGAGGGTTTGTGTCGTTGTTTTTTTAAAGTGCAAAATCAGGGCTGGTTTATTGGACCCATGGGATTGGGCAGTGTGTAGAAGGCCACCCATCTGGAAACCAGCTGATCACTGCTCAGACTTTCTTCCCAGGCTCCGTCCCTCCTCTAACAGGGTGCTGGGGTTTTATGAGAGGCCGACAGCAAGCCTTTTACAGACCATAACTCCTTGTCTCAACAAAAATTGCTATAAATTAGCAGAAGAAAGGACCTGAGGGGATTGTCCCAATCCGGCTCGGGGTCCCACGTCCAAAGTCAGCAATTTCAACAGAATAATCTTGAGTTTTCAAATCAGTTGTGTCTGGAAATATCTTTTATGGGAAATGGGTGAGTGGGAGGTAGGAGACAGTGAAATGGAAGCAGGGAGTGAGAGGAGGTTATTTCTAGATGGTGAAAGTGTAGACCACGTAAGTCTCTCTTCCCCAAAGGGTTTATAAAAGAAAATCAGCTAGTCTTTGGTTCCCAGGAGTGCTTATTTCCTTCAAGCTGAAGGCAGCTTTTGTATAGAACTTGGACTCGTACTCTGAGCCTGGGTATCCAAAATTTTATAAGCACTCAGAAACTAAGCTTGTCATGACCTTCATAGTGTGTCCCATTTTCACAATAACTTAAATCTAATGCATCTTGGAACATTCCATTTCCTTCTGAAAGATGTGGCAAAAAAAAATCCTTTCTTATCCAGATAACCAATCCAATACTAGGCTCGTATCCCAGGGTGGTTCTACAATAAACAGAGCATTTCAGGATGGAAAAAGATTGTCTTGAGTTGTACACTGCACACAGCTGAGCATTGTGTCTGGTCCTTTCAGCTCTGCATGGAGTGTGCAATCAGTGGGATGATGCTACGGGAGACAAAGCATCTGAGGTCCTGCTTTTCAAACACAAGGGAGTTACGTACAAGCTAAAAATTAGTTCAGGAAACTAGTTAAGTATTTTGATACACGGTAGACAAGCAGTTACCCTATTAAATCCCCAAGCGGTGTTTCCAGACTGGATGCTTTCTAATGAAAGCTATTTATTGCCTCAGTTTGGTTCGGAACTTTTGAAAATATTGATGAAAGGGGGGGGGGGATGGAAAAAGCCATTAAAAACGATCAGGCAACAATTTACTTGGGTGGAACATAAAATTGCCATAGCAAACTTTTGCAGCGTGTTTTCACATTTTATGGTAAACTCATTGGCTGTTCTGTTGCACAGAAGTCTCATGATACTGATTTTTGCTTTCCAGAGTGGTTGAGTGACTGAGCCAAGAGCTTGAGGAAGAGAATGGAAGCCACTTGGACTTCTTGTCACTCCAAGGAGAGGATATCTCTGAGCAATTGAGGAAAATGCTACTTGTAACCAGAGATAACTGTAAGAAGCAGTTCTAAGCTGGAGGACAGAGGAGAGGAGCACCTAGCATCTTTCTTGGATGTTAACAGCAGTTAATGGCAATGTCTTATCTGAAAGAGAGAGCAGATCAGCAAATTTCAATAAGCAAGAAAGCCTTTATGGATCCATCACTACCTGAAGACAGCACCAGGTAGGCTGGAGAGGGCTTTGGATGGGGACATCACCCGCTTGTGAATTTGAAGGTGTTCTGTGAACTGGAAAATTTTTCAGTCATTTCACATGGTCTTTGTCTGAACTTAATCTGGTTTATGGAGTGATGAGTTCAGTCTGTTGTAAGCTGTGGCATTTGGATGTACTGATGCTGGGCTTTGACGTGGTATAAATCAGTAGGAATTAGGACAAGTTGTAGCTTTAAGATGCTTTTTTTCCCTGATCATAGCAGTAAAGTCCATTCTGCTTTTAGCTGGAATGTGTTTCGGTTGTAGATCTGAATGCTTCTTGAACTGCAATAGGTGATTATTACCAGGTTTAAAATCAAGTCTGTCTTCCATATGAATGTTGACAAAGACCCATGCTAGATCATAAGCCAGAAGGGTAATGTCTCCAGTTGGTACTATCCTCATATGACCTTTTGCACATGTTAGTGCACAAGACTATGACTGTGTTCTCTCTTCCACAAGGTACAGCTGGGGGAAAATCATGGATTGCAACCCCATGCAGAATTTTGGATGTACAGAAATTGTGGCAATTGAATTTGAATAAATTTCTTCTTAAGCTATTTGCAGGAACACTTGGAGGCTCTCAAAATGTCAGAGAAAATACACACTTCCAGTGTGTGAAATGTCCTGGCAGAAAGCTTAGCACAAAATTCCAGAAAAGAAAACTTTCACCAACTTCCACCAGCTGGAGCTGTTAGTGTAGCTGCCAGTCTGCCTTGGTTCAGAAATTGCCTACTGTTGGTTGATCTGTAGCACTGCTGTAGTTGAAAGGTACAGTGAAAGGGAGCTCTTTAAGCTCTCAAAATGCATTATGTGTGAAAACATTCAAATATACACTTAATTTAAACCAAAACTGTTGAGAATCAGGGGTTTTGCTGTTGGTGGCCATTGCCAAGAACTCCACTTTCTTCTGTAATAGCTAATTCTATAGCCAGGTCTGACTGGGGCTGGTCCAGCTCCTATTAAGAACAGTGGAAAACTGCTGGTAGAAGCTGGATTGGGCTCATTTGGTGCCCTGTTGAAATCTGCGGTGATATACCAAAGCAGAACAAAGATAACAGCCTCAGACTGTAAATTCGTTGGGGCAGGGACTCTCTGTTTGTGTGTGTTGTATAGTGTTGAAGACATTTGTCAACACTTCAGAAATAATGAATAATGCCAGTGTGAGGAGGAAATCTCTCCACTCAACCCTAGGTGTTTCTGCTGCTAAGTGTTGAAAGAGAAACACAGAGCCCTGAACTTTGAAGACTTGGCAGGTGAGGAGAAGGAAAAATGTTTTCACTTCCCGTTTAAACTTAAGCTTAATCTGCATTTGTTGGGTCTGGTAGAAATATTTGAGCTTTTAATTTAATGTTGTTGGTTTTGGGAAAACTTCTTGGGATGCATGGCATGAAAACACCTTAGATATGTGCAAGGTTTTGATTTAATTTCTACTTTCATCTGTTTTCCATTACAAACCAGACTAATTGCAATGAGATTCTCTGTGGCAAAAATGTACTAGGGGAAGTGTGAATTTGGAAGTTTTCTCACTTTACAGTAACTGTAAAACCAGTCAGCAAACAGGTTTTAAAATGATTTCATATGGGAGGGAAGCAAAGACTGGGTGTCTTCATAGTAGCAGGATTTCACTGGCGGTATCAAGTTTTCAAAGCTCTCAAATTCAACCTATTCATATTTATAGAAAAGTTACTTTGCACACTTAAATTACATTTACTCCTGTTTTAGAGACTTAAAATCCTAGCATGAGCTAACATGCCCCTGGTGTTTGAAGTGCCTATGTTAAAACTGTCCACATTTTGCTGTTAAACAGCTGATGGGTGGATATGCTCACGAAAGCAAACTGGTTGTTTAAGAAAAGAAGGGGGAGGAGGCTTAAAGCAGTGCTTATAGGGTAGGACTGAAGAGCCCTTTGGCATCCTTCTTCCACATGCTGTATTTGAAAGGGTCTCCCCAGGGTGCTGTTGGCTGGGTTCCCTTGCTGGGCATGAGCGTGGTGGCTCAGTGTTAGCAGTGCATGTATTTCTCCCCTGCTCCCCTCTCCCAAACTGCTTGTGTTAGAAATCTTGTCACTGAATGATCCTGATTTAAACCAACACTCTTACAATAGTGCTCTGGCAGCAGGATGAAGCAGTGAAAGGCAAAGAAAACATGTGTCATGAGTTCATTACCTCATTGATACTTTTCTTTGGGTACAGAGTTGTTGTAATTTTTATTTCATTTTAGAGAGTGTCTTAACGGCCAGTCCCAGGATTTTGAGCTGCCAGAATATGAAAGCGGTGTTAAATGTCTCCACTACAAAAACTAGCACCGAGTCTGCATTTGTGCTTTATTTTGCTATTCTTTTTGTTGTTGTTGGAGAAATGTTTGAATCCACTTTTGCACTGAGGAAGATAAACCGAGAAACATCTTAAGAACATGACATTTTGCTGTGATTATCCTACAATGGATTTGTATAGAAAGTCCTCTGGCTTGAAGTGTAAATGTCATACAATGTGAATGTGTATTCAGTGTGGTGAGCTGGGCTGTGCTCCTGCTCCTTCCTTCAGGCATAGCAGAAGGTAAAACCCCTGATGACTGTGAGGACAGAGACACAGCTGTGGGACAGCTCAGTTTTCCCTCTTAGAAAGCTCAGGTCTGCCCGGCTTAGCTTTCTGCTTTGCAAGATCTGTCTGCATAATTTCTAACTGGGACCTACAAAACAAAAGAGCACAGCAATATTCTGGCTCCCTTGTTTCCATGAGAATTATTGATTCTATAACTTTTAAATGTATGCAAGTCCCTTTTTGGGGATCGCTCTGTGGAACAGGCTCCTGTTCACTTTGTGCTTATCAGCTCATGATACACTATTGTTCTGTACGTGTTGACATCATTTGTATAGCTGTTGAAAGAAGCAGGAAGGAAACTGAAATGCCAAATGAATTTCAAAGTCGTTATCACTATGTGGAAGAGGGACAGCTGTCATGTCAAAAGTGGCAGAATGGCAGGACTGGATCTTGTGGCTTGGTACTTCTTTAACACAAAGTAAACAGCAAACAAGCACTTGGAGATGTAGAGAAATGGAGTGTCACATTTGCGGATGTAGAGAAATGGAGTGTCACATTTGCGGATGTAGAGAAATGGAGTGTCACATTTGCGGCTTTCAGGCTGACTTTGGAATCCAGGCTCCTGGTGGATGCTGCTGACTCTTTTAGAAAACATTTGTCTGCGTTGCACACATAGAAACACACTGCACTTTCTGCAGTCACTGTGTTTGTGTGGTTCATGAGCTTAATATTTGCAGGTTAAAAAAACCCTATTCCTGTTCCTTATGTAGTGGAAGGTTGGGTCTGAACTGTTAAGGGTGACTACATCTGTGGATGTTTCCAAGACTTGGGATTCTGTAATTACAAGGTTTTGGTCTTGGCCTGTCTCTAACTATAGCTGAACAAAAACCTCCCCACTTTAAACTTCCTTTCACAATAGAGTATGAAACCCCCAAAGGACTTAAGCCACAAAAAGCCTCCCTGGGTGACCTAGCAAGTTTGTCATGAGGAGATGATTCTGCACCCTTGGCCCTGGTTCTTGTATGGCTTGTACTTAAGCTCTGCCAGAAGAAAGTATTAGTTCTGGTACTATTTCCTATATCTTGAAGGACAGAGCCTCTCCTTTTGCTGGATGTTACATCCCATCTTTCCCAAAGAGTTAGCCTCCAAACAATAGAGAACAATGCTAGTTTGGCAGTAAACTAGAGCAGCTGATTAAGTAAGTCCTTTCTGTAGTGAATCTGTGATGCTGCCTTACTGGAATGTGTAGAAGGAGCCAAGAAACAGTTATGGGAGAGTAAAATTGCAGTGTTAGTTCTGGAGACTGGCAGAAGTAAAAAACACATATAAAGCAATCTTTGTATACATGTATATGATAAAGCAGAATTCTTTTTAGGCACATGACACATCTGATTACATAAAAAATCCTTGTGTTCCCTTTTCTTCCATCGCTTTTCTTGTTGGGTGGTGTTCTTGCTCTGTGATGAAGAATGTAGATGGGATGTTGGACCTTCAAGCCTTCTCCAGAGCTGAGCAAGCTGATCAGCTGCATTTTCATTTGTTTCTAGGACAGCAGAGATTTTAATTATTATTACTTTTTATTATTTATCGTATTTTATTATCTCCTCTTCTTTGCTTATCCAGAGCAGGGAAGCACTTGGTCCCATCCCAGTGCTCTTTGTCCCTGCCTAAGAGCTGCTTGTTACTAGTTTGGAAATTGCTCAGTGACACTCTCCCCACTCTGTGCCCTCTTTATGGGCTCCACTTGTAGGCACATAGGATGTGGCAAATTTTCTTGTTTCCACCCTCATGGGAAGAGCTGCTTGTAGTTAAGATGATTTGCAAGTGTGGTGGTTTGTGGTTATATTATTGCTTCCTCCTGTAATTCCACATGCTCTGGCACACTGGGTGTTTAATAGCGTCCTCGGGATGACTCCACAATGACAAATTTACTCAGACCCCACAGACTGCTCATATCCTCAGGTAAGAAGCCAAGTTGTAAAGATAGATTATAGCCCTTAGTGCAGGCTCCTGAAATACAGCCTTTACTTTACAGGAGAGACAGTGTGAGACCAGACATCCCTCAGGTGAAAGCAGTAGAAGAGTATCTGTGCCAAGTAGTGGCCTGCACAGTCATCTCCTGAGTGGGCTAACAGCTGACCTAACCTGCTTTAGGAGAAGTGCAGATTCTCAGTTCTCCACTCCTTCACTCTCCAAAGGGAACTTCTATCTAGGATAGTCACCACATTGGCCATTCTCACCATGATGAAGACTGGTCCCCTGGTGAAGTCCTGAAAAACACTTGTAACAGCAGCCTGAGCAAGCCCTCAGACCTGGTCATCCATACTGCAAACCCAGCAGCTTCTGCAGGTCTCTTCAGGCCAGTGCAGTGGGGCTGGCACTAGCGAAATTTAAATCAAAAGCAGAGGAATATATGCTGGTTCTAGCTGAGCTGTATTTAATGTAGCCCATGTTTGCACTGGTTGACTACAGAAATTGATCTTTGCACACAGGACTCACCTTATGAAGTGAGTGGTTGTGATTTCCCCTACCAGCCTAGGCTGAAAGAGAAATGCAACTAGGCTTACCTCCTCCTGGCCTCAGCTCTAACAGTCCTTAGCAGCAAAATACAGATGCAAAGGCGGCTGCTGTCTGTAGAGTTTTCCAAGCAGCTGATTGCACATTACCCCCCCAGCAGCCCAGCTAGAGTCCTTCCTCTCCCGCTGGCAGATTGATAAGGGGGGACTTTCTTCCTCCGCAACTAAGTGCTGCTCTGATTTACTGCAGCTCTTCCTTAAGCACTTCCGGAGGTCAGAGGGCTGCAGACATTAGCCCATAATGGAAGACCCGGGGTCATTTGTAACCAATACCAATGGACTTGTGTGCCATGCAGTGCAGCTGGGAGTAAATAAACCTGTCCCCTGACTTGCTTTGTAAAACGTCTCCTAATGTGATACAGAGGAGGATGGAAGAATAATGGATGGTTCTCATCAGAAGAAATATAGTGCCCAGTGGCTTGCGAAGCACGCCTGTTTATCTGTTATTCTTGTGGGATGCGAGCCTGCACTGCAGCTGTGCTCCCTGAGGAGGCTCTGGTGGCTGCATTGCTCCTGCCCAGGCAGCCTTTCCTCAGCATACTTTGTTTTAGCCTTGTTATTTACCATTTATAATGGAAACTTAGAACATCTCCAGTGAAATAGTGACTTTTTATTTCAAAGAGCACTATAAAAATCCTGCACTGCAGCAGCACTAGTCTGTATTGGAAGACCTGGGATCATTCATAATCAGTACAAATTAACCCAAGTTAGGTTGACTGTGATAAAATTGCTAATGGTCTTTGCTTTGGTAGCACTGGCAATTGCTTAGCTGATGAAAGGAATTCAAATTGTGGGTGTCCAGCAGGCAAGAAGCCCTGGTGAAGGTAGCTGAAGGACTGCGCACCATGTGCAGGGAAGCAGACCCAGACAGCATGCACTACTGTCTGTGCAAATGAAGGGACTAATCATAAAGGAAACAAAATTTTCTGCATTTCAGTCAGTAAATCCCACTGAAATCCATGGCAGGGCTCTCAGAGGCTGGCTCTGAGGCTTGCCAGCTGCACACTGCCCTCCCTGAGCGATGGCTGAGCAGCTGTTTGTTGAGGCTGGCTACAGGATTGTGCATCTAACAGGAGCCCTGAGAGCTAGCCACCCTTGTGCTGCATTCAGGAGCAGAGAGAGCAAAGTGCTTCAGGCAGAGGGGAGAACAGCTGAAATGCTGATGGAGGTACCATTAGGGCTACTGGTTAGGGCTGAGTCGCTGAAGGACTGTACTTTGTTGTGCAACTGCCTCTCTTTGCTGATTATGGGTACCTCTCTGGGTATGACCCACCGTGCCCATGCAATGGTCTCTTGATCTAAGCTGCTGCAGTGGTCACAATCCAGGCAGAGTTTGAGTCATACATGGTGTGAAAAACACCAGTGGGATGGACAACTTTTATTCCCACACCCACAAGAGGTAGATTCAGACTGGAAGAGGTACAGAAAAGGCTCTCTGAAATGATCAGGAAAATATTCTGGTTTATATACAAAATTTGGCTTATTTTGAGTACCAGAATAAATCAGAGGGGGCTGTGGCTGTGCTCTGCTCATACACTGGGAGTAAGTGCCAGGGAAGCAGGTGATGTAGTCACACTAAAAAACTATGCTTTGCAGTATGAAAGCCTTAAAGACGCGCAAGTGAGTGACAGACAGTCCCTCCTATGTTTTGTTTTCACCTTCTTGGGCACTTCTGTAAAAATGTGGCACATCCACAGGTTCTGCTCAGTTACTCACTCCCTGTGCCCCATTCTGAAGAAAATTTACAGAACAGACTTAGGGAGGATGCCTTCCTCAGTGCATTGAGCCTCTGTGTTTTGTACTTAGTGAACAGTGGTCCTAAATCCTATGAAGAGGCATAGGTCTTAATTGGGCAGGATTTTTACATCTGAAAATGGGAGTTCAAAAGATGGGAAGCAGCCTTTTTGAAACTTACTTGCAAACAATGCCTGTGCTTAGCACCTCCATTCATCCAGTAATCCCACAACAGGACCTGTCATCAAGTGGTACTCAGACCTGCTCGTGTCTACTGCAGCTTCATTACTGGAAATGAGGTCTATTTATACTGCTTTGAAAGCTCCACGCAATTCAAGTCCCGAGGAGAAAGACAAGCTCAATAGCCTGAGCAGTGTTTGTTTGCCTGGTTTTATCACTATCAGCAGAGGAAGCAATTTTCATAAACAGCAGGAGCAGGGAGCTCCTGCCCAGCGTGGCTGCACCTCCAGCCCCTGTGCACCGCTCTGCACCTGAAGCCTGCCCTGGCGCAGGGAGGTGATGACAATAGGCCTCCAAGATAAACAAAATAACTGAATAAAAAGTGCTGAAAGCCAGCAGCAGGTGAACTGCCAGGAACAAACCCCCCTGCCCATCACCCCACCTGTGGGGCAGGCTGAGCTGTGGCTGGGCAAAGCTTATCGTGCAGGTTAACACAAGGTCCTTTTCTCCCCTCCTGCCCTAACACCTTCCCGACTTTCAACAATTGTTTGATTACTTGTGATACAGATAGAGAGGAAGAATGATTAGCTGTCCCCCTTCCTCTTTCACAACAAACTGGAGAGGAAGCAGCTCCGCTGGGGCTTTGTACAGCAGCCAGGTGCTGCTGGGTGGCTGCTCTCTTCAGGAAGGTAAATATTGGGCTAGAGACAATTATAGCTGTGTTCAGAGGAGCCCGCACGGGCGGCAGCCTTCGGGTCATGTGAACCCCGTACTCCAGCGTGCATTTGCATGTCTCCTGCTGAACCAGCTTTTGGTGGTGTGTCTTCAGCAGTAATTGGCTCAAGCCTTGAGTAAACATTGGGCTCTGTTAATTGGAGAGATGGTGCACATATGGAGGTACTCTTTGCAGGGGTTGAAGTGCTGTTTATCTTTTACTCCAGCCTGGTTAAAGGCAGCTGTGTTAGGAAGCAAGCAGATGATCCAGCCGAGTTGGCCTGAACTCCAAAGACCACTGATGTCACCAGGACTCTGTGCACTCCTGCACTCTCCTTAGCATATTCCTCTCCTGCCATTTGCGGCCAATTGCTTGCTTTACTTTACTTACAATTTCTGGAAAGAGAAATAGAATGAGGGGAACTCTGGGGTTCTCTCTGTGGCAATACGCTTCCTAAAGAATTTCTCGTCTAACAGGCTGACAATAGCTGGCTGCAGAGGCAGTGGGCTCCAGAAGAAGGCCTTCCCTGAGGTGGAAGCAGTGATACCTAGAGATAAGATGGCAACAATTGGCAGGATTTGTGTGTCACGCCGTCTGTGTTCATGGGAGATGGTAGTGTCTGTACTTGCCCTTACTAGGCTTCACTGTCTACTGTGGAAAGACAATCCCCACTCCATTGTGAAGAGTTGTGCAAAAACTGTCTAGCAAATGATAATGTTATGATGAGAGGTATCAGCCTCTGCCTGTGTCATCTGTACTAGGCCCTAGCAAACATATCCAGCAAAAAGAGCAGACAGAGGAAACAGGGATGCCAGATAAAGTAGTGTGAAGGGAGCAAAGGCACAAAGAGGTGAAGTAAGGTGGTCAAGGTCTCGCAGCAGGTCGGAGTTGGGCCAGCCTCTGCGTCTCACAGGTCCCAGGCCAGTGCAGGAGGCCCAGTGCAGATGCTTCTGCCCTGTCTCACACACTCTGTTCTACATCAAGCATAGGCACCCTCTGGGAAATGGTTTGCTGTTTTAACAGCTGCAAACTGCGCAGAATAGATTCAGGTTATGTGACGCTTTCTTCCAGCTTCTCCGTAGGAAAATCAAGGCAACACAATGGAAACTCAGGATCTGTTTGGAGCAGCTTAGCATGGCGTTAAATCAGCTTTCTACTGGAGCAGCACTGTTCACGCAATCTAGAATTTCATGGAAGCTCAGCAGGGGCACTTCATTGCAGCCCCACAGCTCCAGGAAGAGCAGAGTGAACCTGGAATACACAGATTTTTAGGGCTTCTGTCAATCCGAATGGAGCTTGGGGCTGACAAGGCAGGGAAACCTTTTTATATTTCGTCTCCACTAGATACCTGGGTGGTATTGCCCAATGATGATGGGAATAGGAGGGAACTCATTTATCATCTCTTCTATTTTTTTCTTTTTATTTATTTTCCTTTTAAAAACACGCTAAAAAATTAATTCAGTGCTGGGGAAAGGTGACAGATTAACAACCCTAGAGATTTCAGCCCTTTGTTTATCCTCTGAACAGAGAGCTGTAAGCATTCCCGGTGTTCCTCCAGCACTGTGCCCCAGCCCTGACCTCAGGGACCAGCTCCCAAGAAAGCAGCTACCACATCCCCCCAGCACTTCCATCCCGCTGGAGCTGCATCCCCTTGGATGGAGCAAGGAGTGCTGCTTGGATTTTGAGTCTGTGCCATGGACTCCCGCAAATGAGGAAATGGATGATGACCTACCCTGTAACTCTCCATTGTGTTGCATGGTCTCACAGCCATGGTGAGGCAGCGGGTGTGCAGGGCAGCTGCATAGGGATGTTGCTTCAAGTTTTCCAGGCCAGGCAACACCCTTAGAGATCTCACTCCACCTTTTTCTTTCCTGCCTTCAGTCCTCTCCCTCTAAAGAGCAGAAAAAAGGTAATCCTGTGGGAGCACAATAGAAAAGGCCTTTGTGACTCCCAGATATCTGTGAATGGTGCTTTCCACCTCACTGAAGTGCAGAGTAGAAGATGTTTTCATACTAGTATGTGGAGTAAGACAGCCATGCACCTCTGGTGTGATTCTGACAGAGTCAGAATGGCCATTTGCAGCTTCTGTCAGCTTCTTGAGAATTTTTAGATGCTTTGTAATCAAGTGATTTTATTTTGGGAATAAATATGCTCCACAGATCATAACATTAGGTTGCCAACTTTGAAATGGTGAAATTCACCCTGCTACCCTTCCAGCCTTTCTCACTGACATACTTGGTTGGATTTTGTTTGATAATTCTCACTACGGTTCATTTCAGCTTCCCACCATAAAGGCCTTGTGTAGTTACCTTGTCATCAGCTCTCGTGTTTGGAATAACCCTTTGCAAACTAGGTATTTCCCTCTGCTATACAGCCAGAGTGTTTGGAGAAGAGTGCATCCTTCATAAACTAGTAAGCATGGGTTGGGAATGAGGGTATCTCTGTGGGGGGTAAGGCTTCCCAATGCACACAAGCAATACATCCTTGCAATTAGTAATGCCTCCACTGCTCTCTCCCCTCACTCCAAGCGACATTCCAAGGCATGTATTTGGCGTTTGAACTACCATGTCTCCCAGACCCAAGGGACAGGAGCTGGGACAGCTCTGTGGGAGGCCCTGGTATTGAATCCATTTGGCTGATGTGCCCAAGGGCCCTTCCATCATCACCTGCCTCCATTGGAGTGAAGGCGTCCACTGCACCAGGTGGTACACAGGAATTTTATCCAGTGTGAGTTACTCACAGAAGAACCCCCTCCTTTGCCCTTTCTGTCTGTGATATTGGACGAGTGACCCCATTCCCCCTTTTTGCTGAAGGGACAGAAATTTGATAATGGCCATAATTATGTCTGAACATTAAGTGGATGCTCTGGATCATCACTGCTGTATCCACTTGTCTGTAATTACCAGCAATGGACATGGTGGCTTCAAAGGCCACCCAGTTATCATTTATGTTGACTATAAACACAGCAGCTGTTTTGGGTTACGAGGGTGGTCATTTTGCTGGAATTTGATGAGCCAGACCCTGAAATCCTCACATGACACCAGCTCCTCCCTCCTTCAGGAAGAGAATTCAGTGCAGGAGTGCTCTATACCACTTAAAGAGGGAGGATGGACAGGCTGTGATTCATACAACCATAGGATTTGCAGTTTCCCTGAGATCCCCCCAAAATCCAGGGAGCAGTTCCATGTTTGCTGATGCTGTCTCCCCCCAACACCACTGCTGTCAGGACTCTAGGACATGCATAATAGCTTGCCTGTGCCACTCGGAATTATGCTGTCCTAGCTCAGTGTGGAGGGCATTCAGAAAAACGTGCTGTGTGTTGTTAGTGTGATCAAAAGCAAAGACAGGCCTGCTGCCAGCTGAGGAGGAGAGAAGAAAGCTCAGATAAATAAAAAGCTTTGGTCATTTTTGAGAGCTGAGGACAAGCTGATACTGCCCATGGCTTTGGAGTAATCTCTACAAAATCACAAGCTGGTAACTCATCCCTGATGGCAGCAGAGTGCAA
Organism: Psilopsiagon aurifrons; assembly: GCA_025447955.1. Lineage (NCBI taxonomy): Eukaryota > Metazoa > Chordata > Aves > Psittaciformes > Psittacidae > Psilopsiagon > Psilopsiagon aurifrons. The sequence continues at coordinate 16,416 of JAOEHY010000573.1, read as the reverse complement.
TTTATGAATTGTCTCTTCTGCCTTTTGTGTCAATGAGATGGAACTTAGAGTTACAGTCATTCAGCCAAAAGAGATGGGGCTTTTCCAAGTTTCTCTCAGTTGAAAGTCTTCCATCTGGCACAGTGTTTAAGAAATACCATCAGAGCGTGCTTTTAAACTAGTTTTATCTGGTGTGTAATCCTTCCTTATTTTTGTTCTTACTGCTTTCTTACCAGAGGAAGCTATAGCTCTGTGGTTACAGGATGCACTGTAAACACCAATGGACTGAAGGCGAATGAAATGAAGGCAACATATTCTGTTGCTGCAAGAGCACCACTTTATGGGAACTGGGTTATAACATGGGGAAATAACACACCACTACTGGGGAATAAAACTGTGCTTATGAATCAGCTTTAAGGCCAACCACAGACTCACCCTTCAGGAAAACAGGCACAAAAGAACCACTGCTGTGCAAGGTTTATGCTTTTGGTGAGTGGAAATACTGCATTGAGCAGCACCCCACAGCTTGCTTTGAAGTAGCTGCAGCAGCTCAGCAGAAAGGCTGCCCACAGCAGCAGGGGAAGCAGCAGGTAGGCACCTGCAACCTGACTCCAGGTAAAGAGATCCCACTCAGTTATTCATCTGCATGAAAAAAAGGTGCTCCATCTTATCTTTAAATTAAAGAGCAAATTGGCTGGGTGTTTGCAGAGGGTAACATGTATTAGGGTGATGTATTTATAAGGGGAGGAAAGAACACAGTCAGTGCCTGTTTATTTATCGTTTCATGAATTACAAAGGCTAGACTAAACACTCCTTCACTCCAGAAAGAAAAGCAGTGCCAGTATGTGTGATTGAGAAATTAGCCTTCCAATGAGGTTAAGATGGTTATAATGTTCTCCTCCCAGTCAATAACTGAGATACATCATAGTCTTGAACAATAATTTCACAGAAAAGCCCTGGAGACAGACAGCTACAAAGCCACCCTTGTGACAGAAAACCCTTCTCCGAGACTCCCTAATAGATCCATTAGCTGATGTTGTCATGCTATGACATGTGTATATGTTCTGTAATGTATGGCATGTAGTTTATCAGCAGTTTATGGGTTGTCAATATTTGCAAGTGAATGTTTCATGTAAATTGAGAAAGATGTGTTACACATCCGGAACGCTGCATCAGGTCTCTGCACCCTCCAAGGCTTTTTGGCTGTGCACTGCAGTCAGCGACAGATAATATGTTCATGGTCTCAAGGCAAGGATACTAGCAAAGTCCCCAGAGGACTGGAGAGGGGTAAACATTGCAGTGCTCTCCTGAGCAAATACAAGTTCAAAGAGCATAAGGAATAAGGAGCTGAAAGGACTGATTCTTAAGATAAAAAAGGCAAAAGAAAATTTTGAGAAATGCTTATTGAGAAATGAAATTAGAATAGGAGGGAAGCATCAGAGCAGAATAGGTTGCATAGCATAACACAGGAGGATACATGGGGGAAATTCTCGAGAAGGAAAGTTTAGCCTGCATAGAAGGACACGTTCCATAAAGCAAGGTATGTGAGAATGGAAATGGGGAAAGCGAAAACTAACTTGAGTGATATACTGGAGAATGTACTGGAGGCATGCTCTGCCTTGGCAGCAGGAGAGAATCCTCACCCAAGATCTGGGGATTTTTAGTTTCAGCCTTTGCAAGAGCAAAGAGCCACATCAGACACATGAAATGTTACGCTTGTTCTCAGGACCTGGCCCACCTCTTCTTTAGCCATCAGCCCTCCAGCCCTGTCAAATTGCAAAGGACCAGCTGGAGCAGGTGTCAGCAGCGATGTATCAGTGCTGAGTTTTGCTGGGGTTTCTCAGAGCAAGTGACAGGATCCCTTTTATCATGTTGAGCCTTCTCCTGTCAGCAAAGCGGCCGGATGAAATTTCCTTCTCTGGAGACCCCTTTCTGTTGTTGTGCAGCCAAAGGATATTTTAGGCTCTTTTACTGTCTTAATTCTCATCAGATTTGCATCATTCAGACCTGAAAAAAAAAACCCAAAACATAAAGCTGACTTTAAAACAAAAATCATTCCACAGACCTCACCAAGGAGTTCTGACTTCAATGTGTTTGAAAATAGTTTGGGATGTTTTGTTTCTGGACATTTGGAAAGTCTGGACTGGGTTGTCTTGTACTAACTTTTACAAATGCTGAATCTGGCTCTGCTGACATTACTTCAGGTATTAATTCAGAGTCATTTAGTGTGTTTGAACTCATAAAGAGCAAAGGTGTTTTCTACATTTCAGTAGATGTGCTTAAAATACAGAGTGGTGCCATGGGTCCAAATTTAGGATGCTGCACAGAAAACCTAGACCTAGAATTTAATTTCTGGCCTCTACAAGAAGCAGGCTGCTCTGCAATTTTAAACTATGTTTGAGTTTGATTTTTGGAGTGGTTTAATTTGGGGACATTTTAGTCTGGATTTTCTTCATTTCCTGCCCTTAGAGGCTATGTCAAAGATCGCCCAAATATCAAAATGTGTTGAGTGTGAGATCTATATCCTCTCTCATAACCTTCATTCTCTCAGGTGAATTGTAGTTTCAGTTGTTGCTAAAATGTGCACCAAAGCCTTTCAGCTACCTGACAGGACATTAGGCCTGGATGAAGAGAATCTTGAAATGAGAAGGAACTCTTTCAAGACTGGCCAGGCCTGGCACATACAGAAGAATAAGTGCAAGTCCAGCCGTACGTTGCATGTTGCTGCCCACACAATCTTGTTTAACACCACCAGCACACAGTGTTTGTGTTGCTTGTAGAGCCATTGCAGAGCAGGAACCCCAGAGCTGCTGTATCTGTGATGTATCTGGGCTGCAGCCATTCAGTAGCCTATGGTTCACGAGGCCCAATGGATCCTGCAAGGAGAGGAAGAGCTAGCAGAAAGGCTGGGAGCTTCATTTGACAGCTCCTACCAGGAGTCAGGAATTGGCTTGTATCCATTTGATTTCTTGTCTTCCATAAATGTAAGTTAAGGAGTTCTAGAATTGATTTAAAACAAATAAACTTTCCCCATTGAGTGGGAAATTCAGACTGTCTGAATCTGTGCCCACAGCTGTTATTCTAGGTGAAGGAATTGGTATTTGATTTATGGAGGTGTTTATTAAGCACTTCTGATGGTAAGAAGGGAATTACCAACAAAATTACCAAAACAATCTGTAAAAAAGTGATGATGCACCACGGAAGTTGTAAAACATTACATTAAGGAGCAGTCCCACAGCCCAGCTACAAAAACATCTTTGCAACCAAATGCCAGTTCAGTCCTTTGAAATGCCAAGGTTAATAATTTCATTTAACTTTTAATTATAACTTAAGAAAATAAAACTAGGTTGCAGTGGAGACAGTAAGAGTGGAGGAAAGAAAGCAGTTAAAAAGGGAAAAAAAAGGTTTAAGTGAGGCATAGGACTGCAGTATGTTTATTGGACTGTGTGAAACCAGCTGGAATCGGCATCAGCAGTCACATTGATGGGTGCTATTCAAGTGATGTCTCTATTCATACGGGATTAGACGGCTGTCTGGCTGCTGGCTGAAAAATCATTATTTTTAGTGCCTTGTCCCACTAGTAGGTTTTCGTTCTCGTCCTGACAACATGCAGTTGGGATACATTTTATCTTCCCCCTCCCCTTGCACCAGGTTTTGAACAAATAGAATTCTCTCTGGTTGTTAAGCAGTTTTCTCTGGCCCTTTTTTGTCATTTCCTACCAGAAGATGATGGATTTGGTCATTTCTATGGACCTTCCCAGCTGTTTTGGTCATGAAGACAAAAACAAGCTTGGAGAGATTCATTGATATTATGGAAGATTAGACTGGGGGTTTAAGGATTTCTTTCAAAAAGAAAACTTTTTTTTCTAGTTTGACTCTTTCCTGGTGTGCATGACTAAAACACCCATGATACAGAATCAGTGCAAAGGCCAAGGGATCTAATCCTCGGCTGCTGTTAACCAGCATTGCCCAGTGAAGTTCCGTACAAGCTAACCAGGTTTGTACCTGCTGGCAAACCACCCTCTGCAGATGCTGTGCGTGTGTGGGCAAGGTAATGTGCACAAAGTGGCATTCCCTCTCTGATTTTTCATCAAGAGTCACCCACCAAGACGATGGCAGTCTCTTCTTTGAGGTAGGGGGTCCAGTGTGGCAGCTCATTAGTGGCATTTGATTTTCCCCTGTCCTCCCCCTCCCCTGCTCCTTGCAGAGCTGGGCAAACTCTCCCAGCAGCACTTGGTCTATGGTTGGAGGGCATAGCTGTCATTCCATTAGGCTTGGCTAGGCCTGCGTTAAAGCGTGTCATACAAATTGAGGGGATCCAGCATATTGACAGACAGATATTTAGCATGTAATTGCACTGAAAGTGCAGCACAAAAGCTCTGGGAGGTAGGAGAGTAGAGGATTTGGAATGCATGAGATGTAGTTGGAGTGAGGTTTGGGCTTCTTTTGCCAAAGTGCATTTGAGCTCCATAACAGGTGTGATGATAAGGCACAGATACATCATCCCACAGCCACTGCGGCACTGTGTTATTCCTCTTCCAGCCTGCCTCATCCCACTGAAAAAAGCCTGTTTGAGGCAGTATCTGTTACAGAGCAAGCAAAACCATCCCATGGGCTGGTGCACAGCTCCTGCATGCTCACACACGGATCCATTTCTCAAAGGAGCTGAGATACATGTCTCTGGCTGTGTCAAAACATTGCTTCCTGCCCCTTAGCCTCACCGATGCTGCAATGAAAGAATCCCAAATGTCTCATGCACCACAGGTTTTATATCATAAAGATGGAACGTAAACTCAGCATATACTTGGCAGTACAGAAAAAGGATCATTTTAATTGCTAGGCTTTAGCATTGGTCATTAAGGCCCGATTTGATTTATGCTGAAACTCTAGCTCCTGCCTCCAGATGCAACCAGGTTGTTTGAGGCTTTATATTCCTGGGGTCAGTCTGCACCCTTTTGTCATAATTCAGCTCTCAGGAGCAAAGGTTTTAGGGAAAGTCATTGGGTCTGGGAGTCCAAAATCCATCAGTGACTTTCACAAAGACTTCTACAGCTTATGTCCCCAAGTCAGTAGCAGAGCTACTAAAAAAAAAAGTCATAGAGTGACTTCAGAAAAAACACCTGAACTGGAACATACCCAAATAACCCCTCAAATACTCTGTGAGAGGAGGAGAGCTGCTCAAACATATATGTTAGACCTGGCCATGAGATTGAAAAGAGAAGGAATTACTGGCTCCTGCAAGCAGCTGTGCAGAGGCAGCAATCCCCAGTGGTCAGACTGCAGGACTGGCTCTGGAGGTGTGTGTTAGGTGTTGTACACGCATGTAAGAGGGGAATGTTCCTGTCACCGTGCAGTGTACGTGGATGATATAATATTGTAGGGAGCTGGGTGGAATGTAACAACAAGCAGTGTGATTGATCATTGATGATAAGCTCTTGTCATGTTCACTTGATTTAGACTGTTTTAAGTGTATCATTTACCGATGTACCATTTACTGTCTCTGTGAGAGAGAGATAGGAGATTCCACAAGCAAGTTGTGTTGTTTTAAAAGATTATGTTGTTTAGTGCCTTTATTTTTGAATGGTCAGACTGAGAAAGTTAAAAGGGATATGTCTACAGGTGTCAAGTTGTCAAAATAGGAAGACATATGTGGGTCCACAGACCTCCTTCCTGTTAAAGCACAGCTTTTCTAAAAACTGTGGAAGAACTACCAAGTAAAATAAGATGCACAGACAAATGTGTCCGTATGGGCACATCCTAGGGAACAGGGAAGATGTAAGCAATGGTGGGATGCACCACAGTCCCAGCTTATGCCAGGTGAGTTTGCCGTAATTCTGTTGACTGGGATTGCAGGACTCCGTTTCTTCCAGTTTAACTGAGGTCAGAGGGGGGCTGGAGGTTTTCTGTGGAGCTTTGTGATCATCCAGAAGCAAAAGTGCCAAGCAACTGTAACATTACTAATCAGGGGCTGCTGCTCTGCCGTTTGCAGCCACACCTTCTGTATGCTTCCTCTTTGGACAGCCCAGGTCCAGGCTGCTGTCAGAGAATATGATAAAGGAATAAAGCTGCAAGTGGGATCACGTTTCCCTTCACTCCCTGTGTGTATGTGTGTGTGTGTCTTTGTTTTTTCTGTGCTGTAGCTCAGGGGGGCTCGTAAATCTTGGAGACGACTGCATTTTTTTTCTCTCCCCCTGTATGACTGATGGTGCGAATTTATGTGTGGTATTTCTCTCCCCCAACCTCACTCTGTTAAAACAAGACAGGAGGCCAGTAAATTTGCAGTGAGAGCTGTGCAGGGTTGTGGCTCCCTCACCCCCTCCTCTTTGCAGCCTGAGGGCTGGCTGTTCCTAAAAGATAATGATTTTGGGGTTTCAGCATGGGGTGGTGATGTTTGTGACAGTTTATTTTGCTGGATGAGCATGCTTTGACCCTCTGCTTCAGCACCAGGTGGTGAAGAGAAAGGTGCTGTCAGGAGAAAGACACACTCGCCCAGGTTAGCATCAGCCTGGGGAAGGGGAAAATCCTGAGAACAAGGCATCCCAGAGCAGAGGCCCTGCGGAGTGCTCTTCACCTTCACTCCAATGGTGCCCTGAAACACATCCAAGGACACAGTCCTTCCCCTGTTTCCTCTCCTGATATGACAAAGTTAAGAAAAAGAGTTTCAGTGTTTCAAAGTCTGTTGCTTTACAGGAGGGAGCAGGGTTTTTATGATGTCATAAAAATATTTGTGTCTGCTTCTAATTCATGAAATATTCCTGAGAGGGGCCCTGCCTGTGCCCCTTTCCCTGAAGTGGAGGGTTGCCCTGCACTCAGGCAGTGTTTCCTGCCTTTCCTCCGGCTGACTTCAGCTCAATTAATCCCACATAGCTCAAGCTGTAACTGGGAAATCCAACCTGCAGCCTGAATGCCACCTTGAATCTGAACTCTAGAAGGAGTATTTCCCTTAAAATAAGTCGTTTTCAAAGCATATTCCAGGCTTATTCCAGTGATAATTGTTTTAGCAGCAGGAGCAGGACCTGGAAGTTTCAGTTCCTGGAGAGATTTGGTCAGGAATTTTAAAGGAAGATGAGATTCTTTTCTATCTACCTTTTTCCCTGAATCAGAAGGATGCCCAGGTTCACAGTGGAGCTTCCAGTAAAGATAGCTGCTTGGCGTTAGTCTGCCAAGAGTCATCCACACCCTCCCCCCGTAGAGAGGAGCTCCTGCTCCAACCTGAGCTTTGGGGAACCATCGGTATTAAGATTCACAGGCATGTCTCTGGTTTGTATTTAGTAACAAGAAAATGAAATACATTCCATGAGACTATTTAAGCAGCGTTTAGATTAAAAGATTTGGATGATTATGGCAATTATTTGTAACACTCATACATCTGCACTTATCCATGGCCCAGCCAGTAAAGCTGGAAATGTGTTTCTAACAATCAATTTGTCTTTTTTTTAATATGCAATAAATATTTTATTAAAACTAAGCTGAAAGCTGTAGAGCCTTAGCTTACACATTACTCAGTTTCATGCTTAGTGCTTTCCCATCTATCAAGATGCATTGCTAAAGACAAAAGAATGCAGGGACCTGACTCACAGATGAAGTTTAATTTTATTGCAGAGTTTCCCCACAGAGCATGATTTTTTTATGTCTTTATCAGCTTGAGTTTCCTTTCCCCTGCTCTCTTCTACAAGATAGAATACAAAATGAGGTGTAGTAGAAATGTTGCTATTAAGACTGCTAGCCCTGTAGAGATACAGAGATAGAATGGCCTAACATGACACTTGCCAAAAGATCTTTCACTGTTGTAGAAGAATGACCCCTCAGCCACCAGCTTTGTGACCCCATGGCTGCAATTTGTCACCTAAACCTTGTGGTGGTCATTGCTGGGATTATAACAATAGAGGCTGGTGGCAGAGACCTCAGAGGAGATGGTTAATCACACCACAAGTTTATGTTGTGGTGCCAACCAGGGTTTATCAAGCCTGGAATTTTTAACCTTTTAGTCTTTTGCATAGGCCCACATGTCATCAAACACTCTTCATGCCAGTGTCAGGTTCTGCATTGCTCCCCCTCCATGTCCTTGCTCTCTGAAGGGAGCTGCCTGGCTTTCAGAAGCAAAGCCCTTCTCTGGGGGATCAGCCTCCTGCCTGTCTTCTGCCCCAGCTGCCCAGATGGTGTATCTAGGCCTGGAGTGCAGCCTGAACCCTAAGTGTTCAGCACACTGCTTTGGCCCTGCGTACTGGGTCAAGTGCTTTCACATCGGTGCTTTCCAGGTTCTTGGAGGATTTTGGCCATCACAGCTTTGGAACTTAGCTTTTCCCTCCTGGGGGGCTCTGAGTTAAGAGGCAAAATAATCATTCAAGGCATAACCTGAAGGCAGAACCATGTCACATGGCCAAGTTTAATCAGCTTAAAATGTCTTAAAACCAATCTGGTTTTAGCTAAGCTCATTAAATGCACTCAGTGATCTTCATCTGCTGAACAGCAGACTTGTTGTGGGTTCTGCATTGTTGAAGTGAGCATGTACAGTGTCTCTCTGGGTGATAAAGAATCTCACACATGCAGATTTCAGGGCTGTTTGTGTAATCTGGGCTGGTACTAGCCTGTACAGGAGGACAAACAAACTCTTATGCTGCTGTCCAAAGCTCCAGGTAGACTGTTAGGGGTGGGCTCCATCAGGGACACTGAAGAGCAGAGTACGCTGGGTGGGACAGGGGAGGCAAGTGAGTGCCTGCGGAGGTTGGGCTGGGGCTTTGGTAGCTGTCAGGATTTTATAGGGAGGTCAAATAACAGTGTTGGTTTGTTCGTTTCAGTTTTGTCTTTCTGATCTGGAAACAAGAAGGGTTCAGGACCAAATTCTAGAACTTCTATCTTGTGGGCTGGTGCTTTGTTCCTTCCATTAGGACATGCATGAAAACTGACTAAATGAAGATTATGTTTATATTGAACCGCCAGTGTGAATCAGAAATGTGGAGGATAGGCTCTCACAGCTGTGTCTTTGTGTGAGCCCAGTATGTTTTGTCTGTAAAGTCCACCGGTCACATTCTTGCCTTGGCTCTGCCCTGGGTCTGTTATCACACCATGGTCTGTCCCTTAACCCTCTGGCTGACATTTCATAACGAC
>JAOEHY010000572.1:19183-31916 GCA_025447955.1 Psilopsiagon aurifrons | reverse complement strand
CAACTGCTCCAGTGGAAGGTGTCCCTGCCCGTGGCAGGGGCTGGAGCTGGAGGAGCTTTAAGGTCCCTTCAACCCAACCCATTCTATTCTGTAAGAAGCTATTATGAGGCCTTCAGCCGGCACCTTCCTTTCCCAGCACATCCAGTCAGATCCCAACAGTGTGACCAGGCTCTGTGGGCAGCACCCAGACCCAGGCACTGCTGCTGGAGCGGAGCTCACTGCGCCCAACGCTGCTGGCTCCGCACCCGCAGGGTCCCGGGGTGGAGCAGGGAGCGCTGGATCCCTGCGCTGCAGAGCCTGACACCAAGAGCAGCCTCATTCTTCATCCCGACCCTGCGGGCCGAAGCCACCAGAGGGCAGCTGGAAGCGGAACAGCGACTGGCCCGGCCATCTCCAGTGCTCCACGGCTGAGCACTGACACCCATAGCAACCTCAGAGACACCACACGTGCTCTGCCCTCCGTGAGAGGACCTGACTGTTAATGCTCCAGGGAAGCCCTCTTCCCGCTGTAAAGTGGTCTCCGGCTGCCAGCACACAGGGTCTGTGTCCACTTGGTCCTTATCTCAAAGCTTACCTTGGTAACTCAGACCCAAAACTGCCTTGGGTATGGAAAAGGCTTTACTCATTCCAAGGGACCACTAGATTGGGAGTGAACAGATACACCACCTTTGTCACTCTCAACAGCCAAGTGAGAGGCAGACAGAGGGCAGCGGCATCAGGCTCGGTCCTAAAACCAAAACACACGATCTATACCCGAGAGAACCCTCTGTCAGACAGGAGCCTGCAGCAGCACCGGGAGCTCCATTCCCCTGCTCCTCCATCTGAGCTAAAGCCAGTTTCTTCTGAATCCAGGCTTTTTACCCTGGTCAAAGCCCATGACAAAGAATGCCTTTCTCACCTTACTCAGTTGGCATCAGCTCACACGGGAAGAGGGTGAAGGTTTGGGTGCCCAGCAGGACCTCTACTCACGATAACCCCGCTGTGGAGCTCCAGCCTGGGCCCTGCCACCGGCTGCTTGTGCAATGCAGGACAAGTCACCCAAGCTCCAGCCAACCCCGGCTCCCTGCTCCTGCTTTCTGCTTCCCAGGCGAGTTTCAGGAACTGATTCAGCTCATGAAAGGGACAAATCATCATAGGCCAGCACCAGGACTAAGGTGACAAAACCAGCAGGAATGTGCTGACAGGAGCAGGGACCTGCTCCTTTTGCCACCTACAACTGATTTATTCTTAATCACTTTGGGCTGACTTTTAGAGGTTTTGAAGCAGTACTTCCCTGTTCCATGCTTGATTTCTCTATTTGGTTTACTACTCACTAGGCAGGAAGGTCTCCAGGCACCCAAATGGTGACTTGCAGCTCTCAGAGGAACAGCAGCAAGGAACGTTTCTCAGTGGAAGTAGAGCATAGGCAGAGAGGGGAAGCAAAGCCCCAGACATCCCCAGCACAGGACCCCAGTGTAAAACAGAGGCTGTTTCCTGCAGGCCCTGGTGACAGGAAGGCTGGGGCAGGGGCAGTGCTGACAGCAGCGATCCCAGATCCCACTCAAAGCCTGCTTTTAAAAGGAGGCAGCTGCTGCCAGCTGCAAAATGAGACCTCCATGGTGGCCACGGAGCAGAGGACACTGCTGCCTCTTGGGACCGCGCCAACATCATCAGCCTGTTTTTAGCTGTGTCTCCAGCAGCAAATGGCAGGGGCAGATCTGCCAAGTGAAACCAGACCCAAGAGCAGCTTTCCAGGGGCCCTTCAAGCTAATGCCAGCGAGTCCCAGAATCCATTTGCTGCTGGAAGACAGCATCCATGTATATTTTACCTCATACAGATCCAACGAGCACACTTCAAACACCCTCTGGGATGTGAAACAGAGCTCATGAAGTGCCCTCAACTTGGAGATCGGCACATGGAGAGGATCTAACAGTGCTCTCTGAGCTGCACCTTGTCAACTCTCCCTTCTGTGAGCCCCTTAAGGAAGGGAGAGCAGGCAGACCTCACCCAGGCAGACTGCAGGACAAAGAAGACCATGTCCAGGTCAGAGGAGATGACAAACAGCTTGGAAAGGCTTTCGGGCACTGGAAGCATTTGCCTGGTGGTGTATCGCAGTCCATGGAACCTGCTATGGAGCCCGGGTGCCTCAGTGCTGCTGGTGAAGATGCTGCTGCTCCAAAACGCTTTCTCCCTAAGGTCTTATCAGATGTACTCATCTTCCCTTACACAATCCCCTACCTGTGCTTTAATAAGGGCTGCACGGCAGGAAGCAGGACGCACAGTCCTGATGGCGATAACAGCGCAGGATTGGGAAGGAGGGAAGTGCAGAACACGGCTGAGAAAACAGCTCCCTCTGGGAAAGCTGCTGAGCTCAGCCTCATCTCCCAGTGCTTAAGAGAAGATGAGCCCAGCTGCAGCTGCTGCTCAGCAGCACCATTTCTTCCAAGGAATGATGGTTTTCCATTGCCCTGCAATGGGAGAGCACAATAAAGCTCATGGCTCTGTACAGAACAGGGAAGGTCTGAGAGAAAAAACAGCCAGCAGCGTAACACAACCTCAGCCCCAGTCCCAGCAGCCAGGCAGAGACCATTCCTGCACCAGAAGCTATAGGAACAGCACGACTGGTTACATCAGCTCATGAACAGAGAGACAGTTCCACGTATTAACTAAATCAGCAAGGGACTGAGCTAAGGGGGTGTCTGAAGTTCTCTCCTGCTCAGGAAAGCAACTGCTGCTCCGGAGCAATCGTCCCCACCACTCATCAGCCCTGGAGTCCCACCTCCTGGTTTGGATTTCACAAGAGGCAGGACTTCCCTCCACACCAAGTTCTTGCCTATTTACCTGAGAGTCCACGATTTCCATACCAACACCAGCACAGTGGGAAAAAGAGATTCATGCTGTTTGTCACCACAGCATACATGAGTTTCATAGACTAGGGGAGGAAAGGACCTCAAGATCAGTCAGTTCCAACTCCCTACCATGGGCAGGGACACCTCCCACCAGACCATGTTGCCCAAGGCTCTGTCCAACCTGGCCTTGAACACAACCAGGGATGGAGCATTCACAGCTTCTCTGGGCACTCTGTGCCAGCACCTCACCACCCTCACAGTAAAGAACTTCTGCTTTATGTCCAACCTGAACTTCCCCTTTCAAGTTCAAACCCATCACCCCATGTCCTGCTGGTACAGTCCCTGATGAAGAGTCCCTCTTCAGCATGCTTGTAGTCCCCTTTAGACACTGGAAGCTGCTCTGAGGTCTCCACACAGCCTTCTCTTCTCCAGGCTGAACAGCCCCAGTGTTCACAGCATACAGGAGGTGCTCCAGCCCCTGACCATCCTCATGGCCTCCTCTGATCTTGCTTTACCTGATACAGCTGAAGTGGCCGGACTTTGTGAGGGCTCCTCCCTGTCACTTTGGCATCAGCTTGACCAGGAAAACCAGGCAGGAGAATGCACCAGTTCAGCAGGAGAGTATCCTGCAAGATGTTTCCATGCAAATAGTGAATGTGATCATCTCCCTGTACAGGTTAATGGAGCTAATGGGAAGGCTGGTGTGGGAATGCAGCTGTGGCAGGGCAAGGAGTGATCACTGCTTAGAGACAACAAGCACCTGATAAAGACACAGCAGCCAACAGAAGCAAGAGCCCTGCTCTCTACCTGTTCTTAAGGAAAACTGGCTCAGGATTAGGAACTGGAGGCTCACACAAGAGTCAAATGAAACCCACGAGTCACTCGCATGGAAAAGCCCTCGAGTACAGCTGTTCGAGCTTGTTTAACCTATCCAGCACCTTGTCCTCTCTCTGGATAGGACAGCTCTGTCCCAGCATCTCCATGAAGCTACCAGACAGACTTCTGCAAGGGTAATGCAACACTGAGAGGAAGGAAGCAGCACCATGTTTTTCCAACATCCAGTGCCTCCAGCATTCCCTCCAGAGCCAAGTTCAACCTTGTGGCACTGATTTAACAGAACTGACTTTATTGCTTAGCCAAATGGACCTGCCAGAAAGGACTGGCCCAGACCACTGCCACAAAAACAGATGTGGCGGGACCAGATCGTGACAATCCCCACATAAAGATGAAGCCAAGAGATTAAAAAAGCTCCACAGAGTAACCCTGCTACCTAAAGCACATGTTCTGAAAGCTTCTCCCTCCACCTCAGGCAGTTTCCTGCCTGATTTCATGCAGGCAGCCCCTCGGGCACCAGCCTGGCTGCTGGCTTTACACAAGTGAATTAGGTTTAGCTCACAGAAGGTGCAGAAGCCCACTTCAGCCTCCTATAAAGCACACAGAACAGCCACCAGCACTCAGCTGTCACCAGCACCATAAGCACCAGCAGCACATCCAGCCGGGAGCCACAGCCCCATAGCCAGGCTTCTGCACACAGACCTGAGCTGCAAAGTTGACCAGCAGCAGTAACCAGATGGAAAGTGGAAACACACATTTTACACCAAGCTTTTGGATTACAGCACCCACAAGTCAGCTTCCTGAAAGAAAAGCGACCTTTAATGAGACTCCTTGGGATGTGTTTTAATAAATAATGCAAGTTATGCAGCAACAACGTGAGACTTCACTGGCTCTTTGGAGAGAATGCACAGAAAGGTGAGAACCCTGTGTGGTTTGGGAGGGATGTGGGTACAGTGGAAGCTGTCCCTCCAGGGGTCTTGCTGTCTGCCCATGAACAGACCAGCACAGGCAGCTTCCACAAAGCCTGGCTTCTTGACAGAAGGGGTGCAGAGCCCAACGACCCCCCAAAAGCCAGCTTTTAATACTTGGGAACAGGCACAATGATGAGTATTCCTTCTGTTCAGAGCCATCATCCCTCCCTTCAGAGCTGGGTGCTACAGCAAAGACATTGCTTTGAGGATTAGAGCGACCCTGACAGAAGTGAGGCAGCAGCAATAAGGGAGGATATGAACTGACAGGATTAAGCATCGAGACCCAAACTGACTTGCAAGGAGGAGAGTGGGGCTCACATGGGATAAAAGCCATATTTACAAGTCCTTCACATTCAAGAGAAAGACAAGGGAAATAACTACCCTCAGGCAGGCTTGTGAAGATACTTTATGTTTAATACATCTGAAAAGAATGCATATACAAAGAACTTAGACATGAAAAAGCATTGGTTCAACACTACCGAGTCTACAAGAAACCGGAATTTTGGGAGGTGGAGAAAATTCCTTAAGTCTTAAAAAACTTTGTATTTTCAAGCCCAAATAACGTTGTGGTAAACCCCTACGATGGTGCAGTCAGTGTGTGAAGACCCTGCACGCACCCCAGCGGGCTGGAGCCCATCTTATGGGTTCAAGGGTACTCAGGAGCCTAACGCAGAAAAAGGGGATTCCCTTCACTGGTCCCTGCATGGTGCCACACAAACACCAGAAACCCCTCCCTGCAGCTCCTTCCCACTGACACAGGTCTGGCTTTCCACCCCTCCCAGAAGGATGCTGAGCCATCCAGGAAGAGACACACCACCAGGGCCAGCTCCAGAACTCATCTGAACACACACCAGGTCCTCTCAGAGTGTCCACCAGCAGCGTATGTGCTGGTCACTGTAATTAATTTCTCTCTAATTAAGGACTGGCAGAAGATGGGTTTGTTAAGAGCCAACGGAATCACTGGGCATGCTTAGGAAAGGTGCAGTTCTTTCTCCATCACACGACAAAAGCTTATGATGTCAAAGTTTGAGACTGGTAAGCTAGTTTCAAGTCTGATGGTGCATCCAGAGAATAGGATTCTCCTATTCCTAAGGCTTCATAACTTAGAGGGTGGGGTAGAAATTTATGACCTGCACAGTGGAAAGCCAGGGGAAGAGATACAAGGCAACTTCAGAGGAGATGCAGATACAGTTTCTACACTCCTCCTTAGAGGAGCACCAGCTTGGGACATTTTACTTTGCTGTGTTTGTCTTTAGCACTCAAGTCTGCTCACACCCAGGCTGCTGGCTGGCTGCAGAACAGCCCCACGAGTTCTTGACACCAGAACTAAGTCTTGCCAGACTGGCCTAAGGGACAAGGCTGCAGTAAGACAGCCCAGAATTAGTCTGTTACAGAGAAAGTCATCACAAGCATGCCTGGATCTTAAACAAAAAACAAATTAGAAACAGTAAACAAAATAAAAAACTAGTACTGATCAGTGTTTTCTGGTAATAGAGAATTACTCAAAATTAACTAGTTTAACTGAATTGAGGGGGCACTGGGGAATAGACACTAACATTCTCATCTCACACAGGGCTGGGGGGATGGGAGTGAAGGGCATTTTTCATTATTGCGAAAACAAACTTTAAAATTTGGATCTTTAGTTTGATTTTTAAACATTGCTTTTAGTATGACATCAAACACCAGCTCTGCAGAAGGGGCTGTGGAGGGATGTTCATAGCAGCACACACCTGCGAGTCTTCTTCGGCTCCGGAGGCTCCAGGGCAGCCAATATCGCTTCGTCAAATACATTCTTTAGGCCTTTCTGGAAAGGGGCAGAGAGAGAAAGGGGCAGTCTCATTTCAGAGCTTTCACACAAACACAAGCACCGAAAGCCAAGCGGCGGAGAACCCCCTGAATGATGAGCCCAGGTTTGCCACCTACAACTCCCAGAGCCTCTTCTGCTCCTTCCCAGCGCCTTGCTGTGATTCAGCACCTGGTTTGCTGAACAGGAACACGAATCCTTTGAGACCAGACCAGAATACTTGGTGTATACTTGTCCCTGCACACGGCAAGGGGTTGAGCTAGATGATCTTTAAGGTCCCTTCCAACCCAAACCATTCCATGATTCTATACCTCACACGAAGCAATGCACGCATACCAAAGTCATTTCCTTAAGGCAATTTTTATCATTAGCTTGCTGCTAACACATTTCACATGCTAATCACAAAGCACAAAGTGCTGCATTCAAATGGAAGAGCCCGATCTGGAGCAGCAGACACCCGTGTGAAGGAGAGGAGACAAGGCAAGAGACATGCAAGAGAACAGCCCCAGTCCCACGCTGGGCAGGCTCTGGTGCCAGGCACCCACAGGCAGCAGCAGCCAGGCAGAGCCCAGGGGCTGTGATGGTAGCAGAGGAGTCGGGATGGAGGAGCGGGAGCGGGCACCGGACGCAGGGTTAAGTGTTAAACTGAAGCCAGGAAGTGCAAATCAGAATAAAGCTTCATCAGTCATTTATACAAACAACTGCGGTTTTTAATTTCAAAATTGAAAGACAAGCTACAATTGATGTTTTCTCCTTAAAACAATAAAAATCAGAAGCATGATAGTAAGAAGCAGCTTTACATCTTACAGTAACAGGCTTTAAGGTTCTATTATTGAAATGGAGAGCTCTACCATGTTAGTGAAAGCAAGAAATTTAACAGTTCATAAAGCAGTAGCAAGTACATTGAGATTTCCTTCCCCCCCCGGACTGACAAATACTCCACCATAGCACAGACAGCCAAAGCAACAGCAACAGAAAAACATCTTCACTGCACAAAGGAGACCCAGAAAACCCTTCACTTTACAGCTCACTTGCAGATCACCGGTTCAGGTACTTTTGTCATGCAAATACAGTTAACAAGAGTCACAAGTCAAAACTGAAAACACACCCAGCAGTTTCTTCCAGTTGGACTGAGGAAGATCAAACATCATGTCTTATTCTTTTGATCTTTCTTTAAATAATGATGAAACCAAATCCTTTCCCCCTGAATTATAAAGCTACCCACATCTGGCAACCCCAGCAGCAGAGAGTTAAGCGAGTCCAGTTCATGTTCCACATCACAATGGTTTACTAAAGATCTTAAGTACTGTTTTCAGTCCAGAGCTAATACAGAGGTTGCTCTAAGATGGTAACAGGCACAACAGCTTTCAATCAAGGTGGTTTTATTCATTTTTTAACCAGGTTTCTACAGTAGTGGGACAGAGGAAGCAGCAGCAAGAGGGGAAGGAGAAAGTTTAGAATATACAGCACTTCCTTTTGGGCTGAGTTTCCGGAGGCTCGAGGGCAGCTAGGATAGCCTCATCAAACACATTCTTCAGACCTCTCTACAAGACAGAGGGGAGGAGAAAAAACAGCAGCCAGGTTAGAGGATTAGAGAAAAACAAGCAGATACAAAGAGCATTCAGGATAGACCAGGCTGAATTCACAGAGGCAGCAAACAGATTTACTTTGTAAGAAACAAAGTAGATCCCAGGAGGAAATCTCATTTAGATGACCCAGAAGTCAATGTCAGAAACAGACAGAACATGTGATGGACCAAGTCAGACAAAATGAACCCCAAGAAGGGCAGAGGCACAAACACAGTTGGCAGGAACACAGAGTAGGAAGGGCTGCACAAGAAATGGTGTTTTCCACTTCACTGTGAACACACATGTGGACAGATTACAGGGGAATAAACACAGTGGAGAGCAGCTGGTCCCACCATAGGGATCCAAAGGGTCAGTTAAACCTTTTGCAGTCACCCACAGTGGGTAAGCAAGAGCCTCCAGTGCACAGGCTTATTGCTCCCAACCACCCCAGCGAGTCCAGAGCAAAGGCTCCAAACAACTCCTTGTGCTTTGTGAATTCAGCCCCTGAATAATTGAAGATCGCCAGATGGCTGACAAAACAGGATCTGGGATCAAAGCAGAACCTCTCTGGTGAAGCCATCATCACCTTCAGACACTGCATGTCAGTCCCTGAAGCGGCGATGCAACACCTCACCAGTGCTGCTATGGAGCCAGCATGGTATTGGTGCAGACAGTTATTCAGCTCAGTACCAAAGCCAGTCTAACCACTCAAGTCACGGGAAGACAGAACAGCATTAGGATTGGAGTGACTGAGATCCAACAAACACTCAGAGAGCTGCAAGGGGGCTGCAAGGGATTACACTGGAGCACGAGGCAAGCGCTGCATCTGCGGTAGCACAACAGGAGCTGCAGCTCTGCTGAGCCACACTAATGCCAACAGTGAAACCCAGCTCCGGCCGCACCAACTGGACTCGCCTAAATCTGCTGTCATGAGTGCATCCTTCTGAAGCTCAGAACTGCTTGAGCCCAGCTCAAGACAAACAAACTTCAATTACTTCCTGTCAACAACTACAAAATGAAGATTAATTTTTTTAATCATTCAAATGTAACTGGTTTCTCTCTCACAGGCTGGATTGGTACATCCCTTTTAGAAGGTCTTTAATCTTGTTTTATATGGGAGATCTTTAAGGCAATTCCATCTGGAAGCATTTAAGTCCATATTGTTACAGGCAAGATTATACTTGAGAGAACAGAAGTTAAGGAAATCACCGTGTGCAGCCATTCTGTACATCCTCCCGGCAGCTCTTTCTAAATGGGCTGACAGAAGAGCTGGAGACTTGAGATAAATCATACAATAATGCCTATGGGAAGGCTGAGCACTAATTAGATTTTCTTTCCCTGCAAGAATAAAGCTGGTGTATAAACTCATTATGTCCTGTTAGACAGATTAAGGATCCAGGCAGGGCAGGAGTCAGGGAAACATGCTTCCTTAGTTCTGCTCAGGGACTCCGCTCTTGTTTTCCTATTGCACAGGAGAAATTAATTTGGAGAACAGAATTTGGGATTTGTTTTGAAGAATCCAGAAAAAAAAAATAATGGAGAGGAGAAAAGGAGGGGAAAAAAAAGAAACCACAGGAGAGAGACAAAATATTTGTGGGAGTGGGCTTAAAAGCCTGGATGAGACAAGAGTAACCACAGGAAGGGGCCTGGGTTTGGTACCACTGGCACACGGGCCATGATACAGGGGTTAAAGTCCCACAGCTCCTGTTCTGCACTGGGACTAGGCTGAGGTCAGGCTCCTTCACCCTCTTTGCAGGCAGTTTAAGACACTTTATAAATCTGACTGTGCCAGAACTGTCAACCCAGCATCAGGGGGAGGAAAGGAGCTGAATTCAAAGTTCTCCCTTGTGTTAGGTACCAGCACTGAGCTTCAGGAAGCCCACTCACACATTTAACTTAAGTGTTACAGTCTGTTTAGTTGTCATGTCTGTCAGTCACCATTTCCTAAAGCAAAGTGTCACCCACTTTTTACAGTGGTATTTAATAGTTTTGTAGAGAAACAAAGACAGACATTGAAAAATTCCTTCATCACAAAAAGAGATTTCACAACCCCAGGAAAGGAGGGATAGAACCGTCTCCTCAGTACTACTGGCATCCAGCCTCAGGGAGGAGGAGATAACTCAGCCTCTTGACTCCAGAACATTGACTCTTCCACACAACAAGCAAATTCTTGCTCCCAGGAAAAACAACAACAACATGCTCTGGCTCCATGATCTTATGATCACTTGCTACTGTGGTGTCAAAGTCATTTGTAAATTAGCCGGGAAGGAGAAAGCCACCCTGAATTACTAAGGTGAACTGTGGAGATGAAGGCCAAGGTAAGGAGAGACTGAACTAACCAACTGAGTCAAGCTTCAGTTGAAACCAGCTGTGACTGCTTTGTAGCTAAGAAAACCACCCTCCTAAAATCATCAATGGGTACACAAGCACTAGTGCTCTGAAGGAAAATTCAGGCTGACCTTCTAATTCATGAGGCTGCTCTCTGCAACAGATAGTTTAGTCTATCTGGAAATGAGAATGGATAAACACTGTCATTTTTAATTGTATCACCTCTTTCTCTGGTAATTCTAAGTGCTTCCATGTCATTTAAGCAGACTAAACAAGGCAAGTTTAAAGCTACAGAGGAAAGGATCTCAGTAAGCAGTACAGGACAAAAAGGTCCGGCTATGTATTAATCCAACTGGCAGCTCTAACAGGTTCTAACGAGCAGCAGGATTCAGGATGTGCCAGACACCATCTAAAAATGGTACCCTGGGGGTGACCAGATCTAAGAGAAGTACAGCTCAAGCACAACCAACCCTCAGCTTGCGTGCGGGCAGTAGGGAAGCACAGCCAAAAGCACCTTTGCATCAGGGATTCCCAGGATGGACTGCGTGCCTCACCACACCACCTCCTGCACAACTCCATCAAAGCCTCTTCCTCCTCAGCAAACAGCCAGGCAAAGCTTTGTTAGTCAACATGCAATCTGGGCAAAAGATGCAAGACAGGCAGGACTCCAGGCTTCTTGAAGCTTAGCAATAAAGCTTTGTGCTGAAGATACTAGAGATGAACACAACAAAACTGAAAAGGGTGAGGGACTTGACACTGTGCAGCCCTAGTTCCATGCACGTAAGGTAGTGACAAGTTCTTTAGAGTAGCATTAAGGAATCCGTTGAAGAGCTGTCACAGTTCTGCAAGATCAGGCACGCAAGATCAAGCTCCCAGGGCATCCAGAGTCAAAGCCACACACATCAGCAAGGCAGCCAATGGCTCCCATCCACCCCACCCTACTAATCCTAACTTAAAGGGAAAGGATAATCAGGTTTCCAGGCCTCAAAGCAGCTATTTTTGTTGGCTTTAGACTCATGTTCACAAATCAGTTCACTCAACATCACCATGTTTATGTCTTAAGAGCTATTTTATTGTTAGTTTCTGTTTCAACAGAACTTCCACCTTAAGATGGACACAGGAAACAGCTCCCTACTAAATGCACAGGAAAGCAGCTCACAACTGCTTCTAGTCTCAGAAATATCAGAACTGACTTCAAGAAGTTTTCTGCCTTTGCCTGCTCTATTCAGCAGTAAGCTGCATTCTGTGTCTCACTTATTATCCATAACACACCTAAGTTTTCAGTAGCTATTTTCCTCCAGCACAAAAGCCATCACAGCAAACGCATCTGCCTCCATCACCCTCTACACTGTGCCTACTCTGCACAGCCTGATTTTCTTTGTACCGCTGCCAAGTCCTTGTGCCTTAGAACAACAGGACAAAGAGAAAGCTACAATGTCAACACCAGGAACAGAGTTTATACCCTTTCACATCCATACTAAGCTGTTTTTTCCCAAAACTGAAAAAAGCATGGAATATAAGCAAGCAGTAAGGGTCCAAGACCACACCTCACCTGCGTCAGCGCAGAGCACTCCACGTATTTGACAGCCTTCAGGTCCCGGGCCAGCTTTTCAGCTGTCTCTGGAGTTATGGGCTTCTGCTTGTTCTTGGCAAGTTTCTCAATTGTTGAGGGGTCATCTCGTAGATCAATTTGGGTGCCAACAAGCAGGAAAGGAGTCTTTGGACAGTGGTGAGTAATTTCAGGTACCCACTAAAGACAGAGAAGACACAGTATTTGTTACCGCCATTAGTTACCACCTAAGGTAACTCCTGACATACTTCCAAACCACTGTGGCAGTTGCCTTTCTAGGCAGAGCTCAACCAACCTTTTCTTTCACATTTTCAAATGAAGAAGGAGACACCACTGAAAAACAGACCAGAAATACATCTGTCTGTGGATAGCTGAGTGGTCGTAATCTATCATAGTCTTCCTGACCTAGAGAGGAGAAAATTAACACAGTATTAGACCCACACTGAGTATCTGCCCTGTGCAGGCAGTCATAGAATCACAGAATAGTTACGGTTGGAAAGGACCTGAAGATCATTCAGTTCCAACCCTCCTGCCATAGGCAGGGACACCTCACACTAAACCATGTCACCCAAGGCTCTGTCCAGCCCAGCCTTGAACACCGCCAGCGATGGAGCCTTCACAGCTTCCCTGGGCAACCCATTCCAGTGCCTCACCACCTTTACAGTGAAGAACTTCGTCCTCATATCCAATCTAAACTTCCCCTGTTTCAGTTTGAACCCATCACCCCCTGTCCTATCAATACAGTCCCTAACAAGAGTCCCTCCCCAGCATCCCTATAGCCCCCTTCAGATACTGGAAGGCTGCTGTGAGGTCTCCACGCAGCCTTCTC
>JAOEHY010000572.1:0-18569 GCA_025447955.1 Psilopsiagon aurifrons | reverse complement strand
TTTTTATGTTGAGGACACCAGAACTGCACACAGTGCTCCAAGTGAGGTCTCACGAGAGCAGAGTAGAGGGGCAGGATCCAGCCCAACAGCATTACTGTGTTTAACCCTAACTCTTAAGCAAATACGCTTCTTGGTGTCCCCCAAGAAGCAAGATGGCAATGCTGCCATTACAGACAAATGTGTTCAGGCTTCCAGCAACATCCCCCTAGAAACCCACCGACAACCCAGCCCAGGCTGTGCTCCAGGAGAAGCCAGGCTCTTCCCTTTGGACCCAGCAGAGGCAGGCAGAGACTGCAGGGATCACCAGCACTGCCCGAGCTCATTCTTAAGCTTCCTCCTGGTCACTTCAGCAGCACTCTGCTTTCAGAAGCAAACCTGCCTGAAGAAGCTGTCGTACTCACTGACAGCCAAACCAAAAACCTGTGATGTGAGGCATTTTGAATGACTGATGCTCTCTCACCTACCACAGAGAACACAAACACCTGAGATCCTAATGGACTTGACTCAACACCTGGGACAGCTCAATGGAGGCAGATCTACAGCTGGAAGATGGAGGTCTACACAACTTGTTACAGGCCCATGGGCACAGAGGAGCCAAGCACCGACCAGGACATCTTATTGCAATTAACACACTACTCCAAAGAGCTTTACCTCCATAGTACATGTTCAAAACAAAGAATTTCTTTTTAATTTAACAGTTAGCAATAGGGGGCTTATCACAGAATGGGCTGGGCTGGAAAAGACCTTAAAGAAGGGACCTTAGTTCCAACCCCTGCCACAGGCGGGGACACCTTCCACTGGAGCAGTTGCTCCAAGCCCTGTGTCCAACCTGGCCTTGAGCACTGCCAGGGGTGGGGCAGCCACAGCTCCTCTGGGCACCCTGTGCCAGCGCCTCAGCACCCTCACAAGGAATTGCTCCTGCCTAAGAGCTCATCTCAATCTCCCCCCTGGCAGGTTAAAGCCATTCCCCTTGTCCTGTCCCTACAGGCCCTTATCCAAAGCCCCTCTCCAGGTCTCCTGTAGCCCCTTTAGCCACTGGAAGCTGCTCTAAAGTCTCCCTTCTGTCTTGACATTTGGTCAAAAATAGGTTATTTACGAAACAAAACCCCCACACAATCCATGTATTATAAAATTTATATTTTATAAATAAAACATATAAAATTATAAAATACACAATTTCCTCCTTTAGTCTTGTTGAAAAATGCAGAAACCCTTTATCTTTCAGGTACCACCTTGATTAGAGGTGAAAGTTCCAAAGTTATCATCTGGTGTCACAAAATAAAACAGCTCTACAAAGCAAGTGGAATGTTTTCTTGGTTGGAATGCTTTCTTGGCTTGGCATTTTGTTGTAGCTGTGGCTTGTTTGGGGGCCTTATTGGTTTGTTTGTTCAAGAACTCAATTTAGCAACTCCCCAGAGGTCAAGAATGTAGAATCAAGAAGTATCCTTCCCCTTCATAAAAAACAATCAACTGTACAGTCAGCATCACCTCAACTAAATCTTGGCCAGTTGCAAAGACCCAAGCAGTTGATTTCTCACCTGCAGTATCAAAGAGGCCCAGGGTGTAAGGCTCTCCTCCAATCATCACCGTTACAGCATAGTTATCAAAAACCTGAAAACAAGAGAAACACATTCAATAGGATGTGAATAAGCCACTTCTCAAACCAGCATCCCACTCACCTTGCTAGGGCTCCTCCAATTTGTCCAAGTCATCTGCACAGGGCAAGAGTAGCCACAAGGCTCACAGTGCTACTGCCATTAAGACTGTTAATAGGACAATTCAATATGGAATAGAGATGCAGGAGCTGTTTCCATGAGGCATCTAAAGCAAGGGAACACTGGGTGTATGACTGCAGGTAACAGGGGAAAAGCCACTGAGTGGAACACCTGCAACAGCTCTTGCCTGTAACTGCAAAGAGATTTCCCACATTGCCACACAAATCTCCACCTTCACACTTGGTCTGACACACAGAAACGTCCCCACAGGGACTGAACTGATAAACTTCAGCACTGCCCTACAGGGCACAGAGCTGTGGGGCTGCTTCTGACAGGATCTGAGCCCTCTGATGTTCATTCTCTGTGAACATCCAAGGAATTCCATACAGAGCCCATCTCTCCAACAGGAGTTTATCTTCCATCTTTGGAGGAAGCGCTATAGTTGATCAAAATCAGGCTGTGTTAAATTCACTATCGAAGTGGAGAATCTGGCTCCTAAGTTATATTGTCTCTGTACAGCATCTCGCACAACAGTTCTGTCCTCAAGGGCAGATCAAAAGCTAACATTGCTGAAAGGGTTTCACCCAGTACCTTGTTTACAACACAACTGAGCATCAGGAGCTACCCAACGCCACCTCCTTCAACGCCCACATAAAGGAGTAAACTGTCTGAGGTCAGGATCCTTCATTCAAGAACCATTTGATCTTCAGAACCACAGCAGACAGCACTTCAGAAAGTACCCTTGGCAAAACATCCTTCCCACTGTCACAAACAGACCCACCTTTACCTGCACTGTGCTGCGAGGTCACCCCAAGCCAGCAGAGAGCTCTCTGAGCACAGGTAAGATCTGATTCAGCATCAAACTGAGTCTAAGCAGCTCCCACAGCAGAAGGAACCCACAACACTGAAGAGGCCAGCAGGCATCTTTAAAGCTTTTCATGCAAGTGAGGGAGAAATAAGCAGTCACATGCATCTACTAACAGGGCTTTAGGAAGAGCTTAGGTCTTTGGGAAAAATCCCACTAAAAACAGAGGTAAGACCAGTGAGACAGCGCTTCAGAGCTGAATTCCAAGAGCTCCATCTGCCTCCCCTCTACCCCACTGTCCTGGTCACAGCAGTACCTGACACTATGCTGACTCCTCCCAACTTTTCACAACCCACAGTGATGGAGAAAGCAGCTGCATGTCCCCAGGAACAGCAGCAGCAGCAGAGGTCCACCCCTCATGCTATTCTGGATCAGCATTCAAGATTTTGAAGTACAAGAGATTCCAACCCCCACTTCCCTACCTGCAGCCCCATCTTCTACACAGCACACTGGGTTTGCCTCATGGAGCACCCTAGACTAAGGCCTTGGGGGCTGAGGAGGGTAAGACGCACCCCACAGAGCATGTTCAATATGCCATGACTACTGCTTCGAGACTCCAAAGGACAGACCAGAATGCAAATTCAGCTACTGCTAGGCTCAGAACAAGAAACTGGTATGCCCCATGCTGAAGGTCAGAGCATTTGTCCTTTCAAAGCACCTTTCAGATGCCAGAAGATGGTTGGCAGCTTAACCCCCAAAGACACCCCTCATTTCCCAGCGGACAGGGAGTCAACAATACTACTTGGAGCTGCCCTTTAGGGGAAGCAGCATTCCCCTGCATCAGGATTTATTTTTCAAGCTCTCTATCTACAAAATGGGATTTTTAATGTTTGCTTTTTAAGGCACAGCTACTACTGAACAGGTCTGGGGTTCAGGCCCAAGTTGGCCCGGGTTACAAGGCTGCCCTTCAGACAGACCCACAGCAGCTTCACAGCATAACCCACAGACAATTTCATCCTCGATTGTGCCAAACAGGCTAAAAACCAGAACAAGAATTAGCCCAACAAGAAGCTCCAATTCCTGCCAGTGCCAGGCAGCCCAGAGCAGGCAGCATGAGCTTTGGTGTGACAGAACTCACCCTCAACCTGCCCATGCCTTTCCACAGACATGCCCCTCGCTGCCCTTTCGGAAAATGGCAATGGCATCGAGAACATGCAGGTGATAAATCATGTGTAACCATCAGTATGAAGCTCATTTCCCACTGGGAAATAGCTTCAAACAAGAGAGAGGGCTGGAAAACACAGAGCCAAGTTAAAGTAACTCATCCATCAGTCTGGGCTGGTGCATTCTCCACTGTTTGTCCAGAGAAGCTGAGGCTGCCCCATCCCTGGTAGTGTTCAAGGTCAGGTTGGATGGGGCTTAGAGAAACCTCCTCTAGTGGAAGGTGTTAGAAGGGATTTTCAGACAGTACCACCATCTGCAGGGCAAACTCAGAAGCTTTCAAAATACACATTGTAAGATGACAGATTTTTTCAACATAATTAAAGGGTCATTTCACTAGGGATAAGTATAGAAACACTGATTGCATGAACTCCCACTTTCATTTTGTCTTGACCATGAAGAACAGCTTAAATAGGGCAAGCAGAACACCACAGGTCAGCACAGGATGTGGTTGTCCCAGAGCATCACAGCAGGATACTTAACACCACTTTCAAAAACATGAGCATGGCAATACACAGTTTCAAATACAGCTTCTCTACTGGTCTGTACCAAAGGACCTCCATGAGAGAGGCTAAACCTGGGTCCCCATGCCTGCAGCAATACCCTCAGGCTCCTGACAGTGGCCACTGCATCCAACCTGAACACAGGTCTGGGAGTCCTTTTGCCCTTAGTTCCTGATCCACAACTAAACACAATCAGTTTTGTTCTGTGGAAGCCTGCCCTATTCTTAACAAACCTCAAATCTGGCAAGTTGAAAAGCTTTGGGTAGTGGACAAAGCCAATACCCCAAAAAGAGGCAAGGATGTTCGTTGCAACTTCTTTTCCACAGAGGATATCTTCATAAAGAAGTGACTATTCCAAAAGAACTAAGGGCAGAGCTACCCGGTACCTCACAGGAGCCCTCTACTCTTTTACATTGCTTTAAAATAGCACAAAAGACGATTGACCCTTTCACCAGCAGGTGCTGAATCCCTCTGTGATGCATTTCCAGATCCCAAATTGTTTGAGGTACCTCAGTAAACTCTTCAACTCATTTATTAGTAGATGATGGCCTTTCTGGGTCATAATGTAAAGAGATGTCAACGTGTCTGGCAGCAACCTCACTAAAAAACTGAACTATCTGAGTGCCAGAGCTGTATCACCATATGCAAGAGTAAGAAGAAAGCACTCTTCTGTTAGAAAGATAATGCACACACCACAGGCAGGCAGCCAGCTGCTCCTACCTTGAGCTTTACATAAGGCAGGGATTCAGTATCTCAGAACAAAAAGCCTGTAATACTCAAAGAGATTACTCAGAAATAGTCAAGGACTATAAGATATTTGGAAGTACAAATGAATGAGGCAGCACAATCTAATCCAAAACCTATTTCTCAAACTTGACTGCAGTTAACCAGCTACACTGTAACTCACAGCGAGGCCTCTGGACCCTAGAGTTGCAAAGCAAAAATGAGCATCTAAAAATAGACCCTGACTATTCTAGCAACACAAATACTGTTCTCCCTAAACCTGACCGTGCAGCAAGGGCTGAGGGAGCAGGCTGGGAGCTGGTGCTCCTGCTGCCTGCTCTCCAATCACAGTCCTGACAACTGCAAACTTATCTCATTCACAGAATCCATGCGGTGGCATCAACAAACAGAAACCCAGGTTCTGGGGAGCAGGCAAGCAGCAGGAACTGCATAGATAGAGGAAAGGCAGCCCAGCACCACCAGGCAGCATGAAAGATGGGCAGCAGCAGCATATCAGAGCGATCATTACTCTCCTATGATGTATTAGTTAGTCTCCAAGAGAAAAGCAGGCTGTACAAACAAGCGTTAGGATATGCACAAAGGTTAGTTAGGAAGGAAGCTCCTTCTGCTCTATCCCATTGTGACCCAGAACAACAGGAGCTATTGGCACACTTACCGTTGGTACATATTCCGATGGGAATTTGTTTGTTGTGTAAGAGATTAAGAGACAGGTTTTACCCACAGCACCATCACCCACGACTACACACTTGATCGTCTGCATAGCTGAAGCCTACTTTAGTCAGCTCCAAGAGAACCTAGGGAAAAAAAAAGGAGATACACACATTTAGATGTTTCTCACACTCACCAGATAGCAGCACACGTCATCAGTGAGCTTTGACTGGAGCCCAAATCACCTACAGCACATTTGGGACCTGAAAACAAGACATTCCTGGTAGATCAGTGCCTCCATCACACACCCAATAGGAAGCTGCTCATATTCATATATGCAAACACCTCCTCTCAGCACCAGACCCCTCCCACAGCATACGTTGCACCACCTCAGACTATGTTTAGCACAGTCACTTCTCTGCACCGGGAAGGAGCGCTGGGTGAATTCAGTCACTGTTTTTACCGACTCACCCAGAGGTGGGCAAAAAGGTCTTTAGGCTTTTCCAGCTTTGTTTTTAAGCAGGGAAGCATCCAGCCTTAAAGGCACTTAAAGGCTGAGCTGGGGTCCCAAGAGCTGCTCAATAACACACATGCCTCCCAGGAGATGTGCCCTCTGGAAAGCACATGGGTAAAGCACGCTCAGCCAGAAGCACAGCAGCAGCAACTTTCAAACTAGGTTATGGGATAAAAATAAGCAGGTACAGACAGAAGTAAACATGACTAACTTCTCCTCCCCTCACCTTTTTTAAGGCCTAAGTACAGTTCTACAACCTTCTGGTTCAACTTGCTAACATGTACATTTATCCCCACTTTGAAGTGGCCAACAGCCCTGAGCAGCTCAGTGGCGTACCAGTTCCCAGGGAATCCAGTTACTCCCATGACATTACAAAGCCATCATGTACCCCGTTACCTTCACATTGTCCCAGCACAAACTTCAGCACAAGAACTAAAACAGTATTTGCCATCAATACCTCCTCCAGACATTAGCTACAGTGCCAGGCACTGCTGCCCTTCATCAATATGACTTCAATACACGAGGCGCCAGGCCTCTGGCCATTCACCCACATAGAGGTGTGAAATCCTGACCCCACAAGCCTCAGGCAAAGCCCCACTGACTTTCAACGTCTCCATATTTGAGCTACAGCAACAGAGATTTGCAAACTGAGTTACCCCCTGCCAGGGTGTGGGGGAGAGGACAGGAAGGGCCACCCTCTGCAGTAAATCCACCCTCAGGATGGTGGCAGTGCCAAGGATGGACCATCCCCTGCCAAGGATGGTACCACAGCTCTCAGGTGGGGGTAACTGCATTAAAACTGAATTGACCCCTACTGAACTCTGCAGGGGGACACTTCCTGGGGACGGAATGTCTCAGAGGGATCTGGAAACACAATGCAGTTCCAGGTTTTTGAGTGCTCTGGTCCCAGCTGCAGCATGATTTGATACTGCGCATCACAGCACCACACTTGCAGGGACATGTAACTGGCAACAACTCTAAACTTACAGCACTAGTTCTGATTCAGATGCTGCAGGGATGCTCAGAGATTTACAGGAAGCCTGTTACCTTCATAATAAACATCTTCAGGAGTTCCTACAAATAGTACTTGTAGAGGAAAACTAATCCCCACCATCCCCACAGAGATCCACAAGCAGTCAAGTATAGGAAACAGCAGCAAAGGCTCTCTTGGAGCAGCACATCAGGCAACATCTGGAACATCACACAACACCACTGCCACTGTCTATACATTGCCATTTATACAATCTTCTTTCAGCATATAAAGATGATGGATTTGCACAGCCAAATCCTCTTGAACTGGCCCCCCTGTGTTTCAGTATCAGAATAACAGAACCCATTGATTTATGCAGCAGACCGCAGTTGCAGCCAGCACATGAGCAGCGAAGCATATCCACAGGCCCTTCTTTAATGATACAAAAAACTGAACACATTTACTCAGACGGACAAAGCAACTGCTTCCCTTTCAAAAAACACTTTCTGCATTCAGGTCAGGTTTGTACCTAAGCAGTATAAGCCAATATTGCCCCAGCTGTGAAGGTGCTCCATAGACGGGCCTTGTCATGCTGGTGGAGAAAACATTTGAGACTGAAAAAGGCACCAGAAAGCAGGCACGCAGTGAGTGGAGCAGCTCAGTCCCACATGAAGACAGGCTTCTGCTCACAGCAAAGGTGGAAAGGGAAGGGTCACTTGCTCAGAAGGTTTCAGAAGGAAATCAAGACAGGTACCAGACCTGGGTAACAACTCAAGCGCACTCCCACTAAAACCAGCCCAACTCACCAGCCTGCCCCGCGGCCCCCTCCATGAAACAGGGCACCACCACCAGCCACTGGGCCATGCTGCTGCACAGCACAGGGCGCAGCCTCCCTGAATCCTGTTCAGAGCCAATATATGAAATATAAAGCACCTCTCACACTGGTGTCCCAGCCACATCTCAGAGCCTTTTGAACTGAACTGGAATTCATCACACTGTGACCCCAGAGCCAGATACCCCCACTTTAGCTGCCCTTGCTCACCACTCAAGAGCTACCACCAACAGCCCACGCACCTCCATGTCAACAGCCCCTTCAGAGAAACCCAGGCTCCTTTCCCACCCCTCAGCAGACATCCCAGCCATTCCCTATCCTTCCCCCTTCCCTTCCTGCTCTACCTCCTTTCCTTCCCTCTTGCCCCAGCTACTTCTATTTCCTTGTTTATCCATAACTCCGGTTTCATATCCGTTTCAGCCACCCAGAACCCAAGCTAGAGGAAAAGTCCAGACTCTGAAGCACTTCCTACGCTCACTGCTCCCTACCAATCCATAATTAACTATAGATCTTAACACTCTGTACTGTATAAGAAAAGCTCCCAAGTGTTCACATACCATGAAGTTTAGTGTTACCCTTTAAAACTCCTTACTCCAAAGAGCATCAAGCAAACAACAAAATGGAACCACAGTATCAGTCTGAACAAACATGCTGCAAAACTCAGCATCCTTCCCCACCTCAGCACAGCCCAGTGCCCACACGGGCTCTGTGGGAGAAGCTGCTAGGCTTTGGTAAGGGCTCAGGGCAAAGCGCAAGCTGCACACACATACACTTTGCCTGTGGATCCTACTATTCCTGCTGCAGCCCTTCACAGTGAACACCAACTTTATGTACACAGTTAATCCTCACACAGTAGAGACCACCAGCAGTTCACATTAAGAATACCTCCTATAAAAGCAGGGCTTCCTCTCAACTCTGCACTCCAAGGTCACTCCTGTTTGGTTGTTGGGTTTCTTCCTTTCTAAAGGAAGGTATCAACAAAATTGACCATTAAAAGCACTGAACTGGCTCACAGAAGTTCTATACGTGCCACGCAATTACCACCCCTCTCACACCACTATTTAAATGCCCCCCACCCCAAGAGACACTTTGGGATCGCATCTTTAAAGGACCAAATGCATTTAAGCACACATCCAGGTAAAGGGATCCCCTCACCTTTTTCTTTATGGATATATAACTTTAAATACTGAAATAAGATGACGTAAGGTTTAAACAGATGTGAGTCTGAAGCATAGGCCTCCAACAGCTTACCAGTGGGAAAGCAGAGTTTTGAATAAGTTGTTTTCCTTGGATTAGTCAGCTTTCTAGATTAGCTGGATGAGCCACTTCATGATTTCCACTTCTAAGAAGTCTACAGCAGAGAGCTGAAAACATGCTCATTTTTGAGCTTAGATCCTGGGACCTGCTCCTCCATAGGAACAGCTTTGAAGACATCTACATCATGGACTTGGGGTTTAAAAGTGATTTAATCCAACATGAGCTACAACTACAGAATAACTCACCCCCTGAGCACAACACCAAAGGAGGCAAATTCCAGGGTTTGGGTTTTGTTCCCCCTTCAAAGCAGCTGGTAGGAAGTCTACATTCACAACACCCAGCAGGCCTAGAAAACACTGAGTAGTTTCAAATATCTGAGGGAATTGAAACAGACTGGAAAAGCGCTGAGGTCATCCCAGTTTGAGTGCAGGGAGTGGATTTTGAGCCATGTAATCATGAACCATCTGGCCAAGCCCAGAGAAGATTGCTGATAAAGACTGGGAAGGCTACACCAGCCTGTGTGACTTAAGGCTGCTCCGCAAGTTCTAAAGACGTAAAAGAAACCCCCAGTTGAAGGGATTTCTTAAACCTCTCTGTATGGTAATCAAAACCATCAGTGCTTCACTACAGCACATGTTAACTGACCACACTTCTAACATTTGTTGGATTGTAATCCATTCAGCATGCGGTCACACAAACGGAATTTCACAGAACTCCGCAGGACCCAGGAGAACTGGGAGCCAGCATCCTGGAAACTGGACTACGAAGCCTTGTGAGCTGGGGCAGATTCATCGGTGGCCCTGTCCCAGACTGAACTGGCCCATTTTACAGCCTCACACTTTCATTAGAGAGCTGATCTGCACTTAGGGTTAACCCCAAAAAGCGGCAACAGAGATGCAAGCGTTAAACCCAAGTCCCAGTGGGATGCAGTGTAGATCTGTAATTCTTCCTAGTGCAAAGGAAAATCTGGAGTTATACCAAGAGACATGGATAGATCACAGAAGGCTGGAGATACACAGTACCTACAGCATGTTCCCATTCACTAAGCACAGGTCGCAAGAAACCCTGTCTCACGTGCACCCCAACACAGAGGGCCACAACCCTCTTTGTGCAAACCTCAGCTTCCCACCTCAGTGGAAGCACATGAAACATGGTGCTACTGCAGGAGCTCTTCAGTTCTAAAATCAGTTGCGAACTCAGAGTAGCTGCAACACATTCTAGTAGCTGTAGGAACCACCAACTAAAACAAAGTGAATTTTTGTGGCTCTTTGTACATAATCAGTGTTCCCTGCTACACCAAGGAGTAAGAATCTTGCAGGATCTTGCCTTTACTCTTGCTCTAGCAATTTGAAGCAGACACCATGAGCCTTCATGCTTGTTAAAACTCCTTGTATTTTTAAGCTACCCAAAGTCTGTTTTCAGGTTGAAATGCGCACATTCTCCTAGGCAAAGGAAACCCAGCTGTCAAATCTGTCTGCACATCCTGCACTAGCTTCCTGTCGAGCCTCAGCAGCACCATGACTTCCTCTTTCAGGCAGGCCTGAAACTGCTGCCATTTCATCACAGGTACCACTGCAACCATCGCCTGATGATCCAGAGCCATTTCACGATGCTCTTTAGTACACACCATTACCTCAGGAGGACAACGAGAACCAGTACCTCACAGCTTCCACATCCTGTTGGAAACGATCAAACAGATCCATTTCTGAAAAGCAGGAATAAGACCTTTTTTTCCCCTCCCAAACAAGATGATTTTACACTAACAGGTCACTTGGGTAACTCCTGTGGGGTCAAAGCACCTGGGAGTCCACAATGGAAGTAACAACATTCACAGGATTTCACTCATGATCTGCTAACCACTTTTACCCTTCCACACTGCTTTCTCACCTTATAAACCCCCCACATTATTAAATACATGCCTGTGTTTCATCACTGGTTCCTAAGCTAATCAAACCCATTTCAAGGCACCCTTGCCCTACCACTTCCAGGTCCCTGCTCTCTGCCACCTCCTCCATCCCTACTACAAACACTTGGCTTTCCAAAGTGACAAGTCTCCTAGATCAAGGTTATGAGAGATAAGCAGCTACTACAACCCAAGCAGTCCTGCTTTCCACACCAGAGACACCCACCAGCATTATGTGGAGAAAGCTCTCACTGTGTATCTGCAAACCTGGCACAGCAAATGCTTCATCAGAAAGATCGTTGCAGACAATGCACCAGTTCTGTCAGAAATCACAAACCTCTGGCGAAAAGACCACACTGGTGAAGTTCAGCTGTCAAGCAAACAGTTAAAAGACCCTGGACTTCTCAGCGCACTGATATTACCACAAATCTGTGATGCAAAACACCAACAGAAGCTGCTCTCTGATTAAGAGCTGAACTCCAGAAAGACAAACAGGCACAGAAGGCAAAACTGGCTTCACAAGCATGGCCAGTATTCTCCTTGGCCAGCACTGGCCATCTTCCCCACAATATTTTCCTCCACAGGTGTCCAGG
Organism: Psilopsiagon aurifrons; assembly: GCA_025447955.1. NCBI lineage: Eukaryota > Metazoa > Chordata > Aves > Psittaciformes > Psittacidae > Psilopsiagon > Psilopsiagon aurifrons. Next base: position 6,864 of record JAOEHY010000572.1, on the reverse strand, counting down.
GGCCATTTACAGACATCACCTAAATCTTCCAGCCCAAAGCCCACCTTCCAGCCTGCTAGGAATCCTCTTCTTCATGGAGCTCTCACCCCAGAACTGCACACACCTGCCACGTTCATGGTATTAATGTGGTAAATAAAATCTAAGAGAACACATTGTGCTGTGAACCACCTGGTGACCAAAGTCACCTATCTGCTGCCCCCAGCTCAATACCCAAACGCATCTGCTCCCAAAGCTGAGCTTAAAGCCTGAGTATTTAAAAAGCTGCCAAACTACAAACCAGCACAGGAGTTCCACTCCCTTAGAACAAGACAAATGGTGAAGTCCAACGCAAAATCTGCAAAAAGCAGAAGGGGCAGACTCATGAAACAGTCTTGTACCACATCAGTTCAGCATCTTGAAAAACATATCCTTTCTAAATATTATTTGGTTGCTTTGGAGTTTGCTTGATTGCCACTAACAAGGCAGACAATCCTTTAGAACCTACCTTTTGTACTCCACAAGGGAACTGCTTCAGAAACACAGTGTGGCTATTTGGTTTAGATGGAAGGTGTCTAATTGAGAGACACAGGGCCAAAAAGCTCAGTTGCGCTGCAAGTGGCCGTCAAGACAAACACAAGAATTGGGGCAAGGATTCAGATCCACAGCGTCCTGGTTTCAGGTCTCACAGCAGTGGAGCACACTGGTGGGCTCAGTCCTGCCTGCCCACGCCCACAGACTCAACCTGGGGTGGATGCAAGAACAGAAAACACTTGGCCACACAAAAGCCAGCTGTGTGAAGAGACACAGGATTATCATCATTGGAACTGGATTATCTTCAAGGTCCCTTCCATAGGATCATAGAATAGGGCTGGAAAGGACCTTAAGATAATTTAGTTCCAATCCCTCTGCCATGGGTAGGGACGTCTCACACTAGCCCCTGTCACGCTCTGTCTGAGCCAGCCTTGAACACTGCCAGGGATGGAGCATTCACCACTTCTTTGGGCAACCTGTTCCAGCACCTCACCACCCTCACACTGAAAAAGTTAAGTTTAAACCCATTTCCTCTTGTCCTATTGCTGTAGCGACTGTAGGTCCTGATGAAGAGTCCCTCTCCAGGACCAACCCATACCATTCTGAGATCACCACTGACATAGCCACACCGCACCATGACAGCCCCAATTCAGCTCTTAGGGTGATGCTGTTCCTGAAAGCCACAATGTTTGCTGTCATTACAGCAATCCCTATTTGAGGTAAAGTATGTGTCTGGGATCTTGGAGTATTCCCAAGTCTGCCACTTAACAGAGCTTGTGTATCCCAACAGCTCTGCAGTTCTGAAGCACACGGTTCTGGGCAAGTTACTCCAAATTACCAAGGAAGCATAAGAGACCTCTCAAAAATGAAACTGAGATCAACTGATGTTTTCTATGCCCAATGCAACTTTCTTTTTCTAACCATGTAAGAACTAACAGTTGCTTTGCACATCTTCCTAAAGGCTCCTCAAAACAACCTGGTAAAGCAGACACACACCAGATAAGTGAAGATAGCTGGGAGGGGAATTTTAAAAGCATGAACCTCAGTTACCATAGCATGTTTCTACACCACCATGTTTCTTCTACAACAGAAGGTGAAAGCCTTCTCAATCCACTGTAGCCTTAAACAAAACCAAGCAGCCCAGGCAGGCTGACCACTGCAGCCATGACCACATCTGCCCACCGCCTCAGCACCAGCACTGCCAACCTGTCCCACTTCAGGGCTCAGAACAACAACCTTTCCTTTACCACCACCTCAACAGGAAATAGTAGAAGTGTCAACTCCTCTGTTATCACTCCAAGTAAGGTTACACTGCCAAAACCAGCCATCAACACTGGGAAAACCTGCCCCAGATTAAACACTGGGAAGCATATGGGCCTACATTAAGTCCTCTTCTCCCAAAGGCATTTTAATCTTTCATTATTACTCTTCACTTTTATACTCTACACAAGAAGCTGTCTCATTCAAACCATGCAACAAAAACCTGTTCAGTTTTTTAATACCACATTAAAAAGAACTATCTTTATTAGCCTAGTTTCATATTGTTAACAGTTAAAAATACAAGCTGGACCTTTTTGCTCATACAACCGTATCATGGCACTCACCAGTGTCAATGTTTCTCTCCTCATACCCACGGCCAACTACATTTAGCAGCAGTAAACCAGAAACTGGCAGAAGTTCCTTTATTTTGTGGCACATTTTTGCATAATGGGAAGCACCCTGAATGCACAGCAGTTGTGAGAGGTCACCCCCCACTCCACTGATCACCCCTCACTCCTGTCATGGCCCAGGGAGTGGGACAGTTGCTGGTGCTCCATGCACCACAGGAGGACGTGGTGTGCTCAGGGATGATTGAGACCGAGTAGCACCACACTGTCTGAGGACTAGAGAGATAAAGCTCTGTTAAAAAACACTGCAAAAGCCGCTTTTCCCAGACAGTGACAGCTTTAAACAGACATAGGGTAGATTTAGTTGAAACAGTAGGAAGAAGTTCTTGCCTGTGAGAATGCTGAGGTGCTGGCACAGGGTATCCAGAGAAGCTGTAGCTGTCTCATCCCTGGCAGTGTTCAAGGCCAGGTTGGACACAGGGGCTTGGAGCAACCTGCTCAAGTGGACGGTGTCCCTGCCTGTGGCAGGGGCTGGAACTGGATGAGCTTTAAGGTCCCTTCCAACACAAACCACACTGGGTTCTACTAAAACTAACAAAGTAGCTGGAACACTAAGCAACACCAGGACTGAAGCAGGAGAGGTTGTCCTGTGCTCACCCAACCAGAAGAAGGAAGCAGAGCAGTTGGAACCAGTTGGAACCACCCTCCCTTGCACAGCACAATACACATGGCAAGATACCCACAGCACCACAGCCAAGGCAGCAGGACCAAGACCCCATCAGGCAACCAGGAGTTTCTCAGCAGTACATAAATGCAGAAGATGCTCAAGAAATAACAGCCCCACTCCTGGAGATAGAAGAGGATGCTTCTGAGAGGAGCTACTTAGCTCAGCAACATTTCACAAGCACTAAAAAACCTCAGATCACTGAGCTCCAGCTCAGCCACAAGCAGAGCACGCCGCTGCCCAAGCCAAGGCCAGCACGTAGCCCTCCCACAAGAAGCCCTTTTGCACTGAGCTGTTTACCAGCCCCAGCTGCCCCAACACAAACAGCTACACCACTTTATGAGGTGGCAGATGCCTTCCTTCCTTCCATCCAGAGCTGAGGAGCATTTTTGTCATTCTTCCCCCCCAAAACAGAACACTCGTTATTGGCAAAGACACAGCACAGCATCTTTCAACTTGAGAAGAGCTGAACAATTCAAAACAGCTCCTTACAGACTAAGACAATTCTGGCAGGCTTTGCTATGGCTGCAGAATTCCAGGCTCTCCTCCCGCTACAGAGCCTGCCCCTAACACTGCATGAGCCTGGTAAACCTTCCCCTGCCATCACTGGGTCCAGACTTAATATAACATGCACTGAGACCACCAACCAAACCAGAGAAGTCTTAGTAGTGATGAGCCAGTCCCTGCACACCCCCTCCACACATAAAGGCTCACAGGAAGCCCCCACGTTACCTTTTTAATGATGGGTTTGTTCTGTGTTTTCATGACAAGAGAACAGAGAGCACAGATCAACTCTCCTGCTAGGAATTACACCGTAACATACAAAAGTAGCAGGGTGATCGGCAGCACAAGAGCTTAAAACAGAACAACAGGGTTTAGAAGCTTTTGCAAAACTAACTCTTTTGCTTTCTCTTTATAAAACACCACTTGTTTAGAAGAAAGGTCCATCCAGCTCAAGAAAAGGACACCTGAGAACAGGCCAAATAGTATCCCAAAGGTCTGAAACTCTTCAAAACAGACATCACCATTTGAAGCTCAACGGGAAGATAACAAAGATTAATTACACAACAATAACATGGAAACTCTGCCTCTCACACTCACTATTTTCAAGTTTACTGTGCACCCAGGGCTGGGTAAACAAATCCAGTTCTTCAACCCAAGAAGAACCTAAAGGATGCAGCATCAGAGGCTGGGAACACCAAGTCTCATTGTCACCCTGTTACCCACCTCAGACATTTACCTGCACCCATCACAAGGCTGCAGCAGGGGCTGGAGGAAGCCTGACGTATGTAGGGAAGAATAACTCTGTGCTGGACGTTAGCCCAGGAGAACCCCTGGAAAGGCTTTTACCTGTCATTCCTAGCGGTAGTCCTTTCTGATGAATACCCTTAGCTATATAGTCTAAGCTTTTTTAAACAAGGGTTGAAGGAAGCTACCTAATCGCATAACAGTCTGCAGAAGTGTAAAGATACCTTGAGTATCTTTAAAACATAGCATAAAACCTTACCTAGTCAACAAGCTGGTTTATTTGTCATATATTAAAGGATAAAGGGGGGATAGGGTTCACCTGCATATAGCAAGTAGGGTGAGAGGAGCCAAGACAGAGGTTTACAATACAACAAGAGGTTAAAGAGAGCTTCTTGCTACCTGGAGTACCAGAAACCAGTTCCAGTTCCATTTAATTTGACAGCACCTTCATCTTCTACAAGAAGAGGTGGTGCTCCTTCCTCAGGAACGGAGCCTCAAGAGTGAGGATACCAACATCCCCCACAACTCCTCCTTGCAGGCTACTGCTCTAGAAGCTCAGACCACTGAAATTCATATGATCAAGCCTAATGACAGCACGAAAGCTGTGACCACAAAAGCCAGGCAAAAAGAGGGCTAGAAAACATAAGATCAGGGATGACTTTCAGAAGCTGTGAGCACCCACATTAGCACACAGCAGGTTACACACACCTCAGGTGCACTGACGCATGTTCATTTCTTGTACAAGTTCCCAAAAGCCAGAAGCAGAGCTGGAACCCAGTGGCACCACCACACTGGATTAACTGAAGCTTGCAGGGAAACAGGGAGCTGCTGAGGTGGTTTCAAGATGTCCAGCTGCCTGTGCTCATACAACTTAGGAGATGTGTTTTAGTACTACAGCTGTATTTTAACCAGGAGGAACTTTTACATCAGGGTTTGCAGTCAACCTCATGCTGTGCTTCACATCAGCCTTTCACAGGCTTTCCTGTAAAGTCACAAAAGCCCAGTTGCATGCTCATCAGGGAAATCCCAACCAGTTTCAGATGGGCTCCATTTCTGTTTACTATTGTTCTTTCAGTAGCTCTGCCATTTCCATTTTACATACTCCAGGACTTCCAGGGCATTTCTATTCTACAGTGAAAACACCACAAACTTCCCAGACCTGGCCACAACCTTCAGGCAAACAACCACCCCCAAAGCAGGGCCTGTAATGTGTGCAGAGCATCGGTGGCAGGTCATGAATAGCCAAGTTCAAAGTATGCAAATCTAGTGATTAAAATTTCTGCCCAGAACACGTTACCAAATGACAAACATGTTTTATCTTGCATCGAAGTAGGTTTTATTCCTTGCCAAGGCTTAAAAAACCCTTTCTTCATTGTTACTGAAGCATACACATGAACAGCTTGAACACAGAACCACTTCTAGTTAGCAAGACACTGATTCAGGTCGTACGTGCATCCACAAGACCTGTCTCAGGTACGCATTTGCCTGTTCTGCCTTCCCTGTCATCCTACCCTAACCAGAAGAAACAGTTTACAAAGCAGATTTTCTACCTATAGCTAGCCAAATACAAAGGCTTTCTATCTAAAATTGGGTTTGCGTAAGATCCTGAGAGAAGCTTTAAGTGCTTTCCTGAGTTATTCCTGTTAGTAATCAAGCAGCTTGAGCCAGGTTTTAAATACCTTTCAACAAAAAAGGCAAGAAAAACCAAGGGCCTCTGGGGCACTGAGACTGAACACCCTGAATGAAGGCAGTGAGCATCTCCTCTCCAAGAAGCAGCAGCACAGATAAACACAAGACAAAGGCAATCACAGATGGCCAGACCAAACTGCTCCTGACTACCCAGTTGTCATCTAACATGGCCTCCTGGTTAAGGCTGTGTCTTCCCCGTGCTTTTGTCCAGGCACGGCAAAGCAGCTAAAGCTCTCATGGCTGTGGTACCCACACAGACAGGGCACCAGGAATTCCGTTCATTGGCAATTCCTCATTGAGTGCAGGTTTCACAATGCTGGTTGCTGTACCTGGCCAGAGACTCCCACTGCTATCACCAGCTGTGAGTTCAGTCCGCACAGGGAAACCACAGCTGAAGCCCAGGTCACTAAACCAAGCCTCTAAACCGCAGCTAGGTGACGTGCTGCTGCAGCATGAACATCTCAATGAGATTTCGAAGGAGAAAGAGAAACATATGTCAACACCAACCCTCGAGGCAGCACCGGCTCCCTCCCAAACCAAACCCAGCGACACTACCGGCGCTGCGACGGTCTTTGAGCAAGCCCAAGACCTCGAACCGAGGCCAGCACAAGCCCAGAAGCGCCTCCCAGCTCCTCCTCGTGTCGGAACTCCCTTTCCGCAGAGAACACAGCCTTTAACAGCGCCCGCACCCCTGCTGCGGCTCAGCGCTACCAGAGAGCCCGGCGCTGCTCGAAGGAAGCACCCAGCCCTGCAGCTGACCCCAGGGCCCCCGAGCAGCAGCCCGCAGCCCGGGCAGGGCCGGGCCCCGCCATGGCCGATGCATGGAGCGCTTCCTGCCGCCGCTCCCAAGCGACGAGGGTCCGGCCGCCGCCCGCCGCGCCAGGAAGCGGAGGAGGGAACGGGAGAGGAGGGGAGGCGCGGACACCGCCCCCGGGGGGAGAGCCGAGCCACGGCACCGCCGGGGCGGCAGAGCTGCACCCCCTCGTCCCTTCGCGGAGCGGGGAAGGGCCGCCCCCCCACCGCCACCGCCACCACCACCCGGGAGGGCCCCGCACGGCGCGGGCCGCGGAAGGCGGCTCCAGCGCG
>JAOEHY010000570.1:0-32266 GCA_025447955.1 Psilopsiagon aurifrons | reverse complement strand
CCCTTGTCCTATCACTGCAGCCTCTAATGAAGAGTCCCTCCCCAGCATCCCTATAGCCCCCCCCTTCAGATACTGGAAGGCTGCTATGAGGCCTCTACGCAGCCTTCTCTTCTCCAGGCTGAGCAGCCCCAACTTTCTCAATTGCTATATCCAAGAGCTAAAACCAAACAAGCAAACAAAACACTGGCCTAAGGAGCACTGCAGCAGGTCTGAGGGGAAAAAAAAAGAACCCGTCATTCTACAGGGAGGAAATGGGATGCTGACTGCTTCAGGTGAATTAACATGACCTGCGCAAATCCTTGCCCTTCCAACAAGAGGGTGCTGGGTGGTAGTGAGTATTGGTATTTAGAGTCATGGAGAGGGATGGGGAGAGAAATTAGCAGGTCATGCTGCTGGACATCTGAAATAACTCTAAACCCGTGCAAGTACTGTGAGGAGTAGTTAAATCTTAGCCTTCATTTTAATTTTGCACTTAGTCAGCAAGCTGCAGGCCTGAGTGATCTAGGTGCATGTAACATGTGCTTGAAGCACAAGAAGGCAGTTCAGTAAGCTTGAACATTTTTAAGGCTGTCACATTATTGTTAAAGTTTGTGTATCAATTGCTGTGTTTTAGACAGCTCTGATGCTTCAGAACTGTTGTTTAAAGAGTAAACCTTTTGTCATAGGAATTCTTGTGTGTGCTTGTTGGAGGTGACCTACAAAACCACCTCAGGGTTTTGGTGGTTTAGCTCCACAGGCTGTTAATGTATCAGTTAATTTATCAGTTAATTTATCAGTTGCAACAATTGTGAAGAGGGTGTTTAGGATACAAGTAAGAGAGTATATCTGTGTTAAAGCCAAATCACCTGTGTGTCAGGGTTGCTAGCTCTAAAACCGCAGTCTGCTGTTCCCACTTAAAAAGTAAGGTTAAAAAGAAAATGAATCTTTCTTCTCCTGTTGTGTGATGGCCAGAAGTTAACCTGAGTCAGTTTAGAAGCACTGATTTGTAATTTACTGTAAAACAAACAAAAAACCTGGGGCTTGGATTATTTGGACAATGCCATACACCAGACTTCAAGGTTCCCTCTCAGGCTGAAGCTTTCTCATTGCTAATGCCAGTTATCTGCCCATTTTGTGTTCTTATTCCTTCTGAAATAGGAAAGGAAAATCACAGCTTTTAGCCACTTTAAAGAAAAAACCCCAAACGATGCAAAACAAACCAGTGAATCAGGATGGTGTTGTTAACTAGATTAAAGCTGTAAAATGTTCATCTAATTTAAGAAGCTGCATGCTTTGTCAGACTTAACTAGCTAGAGCTTTTGGAAGATGGCTTTTACAGATACATCCTTGTCCTAAGTATAGCATCAAAGAGCAGGTAATTCTGATGTTAACGTTTTGAAGGTTTGAGTACCAGAAAGATCAGGGAAGTACTTCAAGATATTATATAAGGGGAGTAATGGGATGAAATGAAGTAAAATGTAGAGCAATTATCAGAACATAGTTTAGTGCTTATGCTTAGAGATATTAGATTGAGTGTCTCAAGGGAAATAGGAAACACTCATCATTTCTAATTTGCTTAAACTGTTACAATAGAGAATGTATTAGAAATAACATATTTAGGCGGTTTTGGTGTTGAAATTAGTAGGTGTACAATAGGAGATGAATATAAGTTTAAAAATAAAGGCTGATTTCCTTTGAATTAAACTTTTACATCCCACCTCTCTTCTGATAATTCTTATAATCTATCCATTTATTATAAAAAACCCCCACAAAAAAAAAACCAAAAACAAAAACAAAGCTGAACAACAACCCCCTGAAAGCTAGACAGACTTAAAACCCCCTAGACTGCCAAAACCATCAATTGATCTTGAAGTAGAAGTTTATTTCCATTATGATTTTCCTCAGGTTTAAAAATAAACAACAAAAAACCCTCTCAAATCGCAGAGGAAGCATGTCCAAGGTGCTGATGCGGGGAACTGTAACAGGCACTTAACATTTTGCATTTCATGAATCTTTAAATGTTGATCTTTTCCTTACTTCTCTGGTGCTGAACGCCTGTTTGGTGCGGGGGGGGTTGTGGTGGTTTTTTCTTTCTTTCCCCAAACCTGGACCTTTAGCTCAATGGCTTGAACAACCACGTGAAATATTTTTCTTTTTTCCTGACTTTTTTGGGTTCTGTCTTGGGTTATTTGCTCAAAGAAAAAATACTGAGGGGTAGATAGCATGTGTAATAGTAAACCCCAGGATATAACAACAGAAAATCACTAATCGCAGTCTGAACCCATCTCTAGGGGGTCTGCCTAACAAACTGCTCTATTATTTTTAAACGTTGCAGATGTATAAAAAGGATTCTTCTGAGCAGTAACTGACATCTCACTAATAAAATTAAAAACGCCAACAAAACCCGGAATCAAATGTCTTTAATAAATTACCATTTTTCAGTGTAATGTTCTCACAGAAGTAAATTCCTTTCAAGTTTTGTGTTGAATGTTGCCAATACAAAGGCTTTTGTCATGTCTTAATTTGGAAATATTAATGTTTATTTATATAACATGTTCAAAAGATGTGTTGAAAGAACTGTATAGCATTTAACATGCCAAGTTATTTGAAAGGAAATGCTGCTATCTGTCTTCTCATTTGGAGCATCTTTTATTTTTAATGAAATCTGATCAGCAGGGACTATGTGCATGAGTGCGCAATTTTTACCCCCAGGGTTTCATCCAAATTCATGTATCTTCAGTGATAAGCCAGAGAGAATGTTGTGACATTTGTATTCTAACACTGCAAAGCAGCCAACAGGCCTGCTGATAGTAGTTTGTTTTGTATTGCCTTAATGTGATTTTTTTAAATGGTAAATCATAAAATCTGCTCCTATAGTTCTTCGGGTTGTAAAAGCATATTTAGAGAAAGACTCTCACTTTGGAGAAAACCTAAACCCAAAGTAATTTATTCAAAGAAAAAAAGCATTCAGATCAGTATTTTCTACCATTTCTTTCTATGCTAATGAAGAATTTTTGTCTTTAATAGGATTTTTCCCCCTTTTTCTTTTGCATTTGGCTTCTGCTGTCTCTTTTGCCTGTAGTGAAATTGTAGCACTGCTTGATTTCTATTTGTTGCCTTGGTTATAACTCTCATGTCACAAATCCAGTATGAACTTCAGAGCCATACAGGAGGAAATCTATGAACTGCGTGGGTATGAGCAAAGTCTTTGCCGAAACATATGGCTTGGGGTATTAGCAATTATGGTAAAGCAATAACATGAAATAAATGTCTCTGCTTTCTATCTAGTATATACACAGTATGGCTGTTAAGTAAGTTAAATGCATCTCATTCATGTTGCTCGTTTGTAAAGCCTAGTAATAAAATGAAGTCAGAGCAGTGATGTTATTTTTAAATCATTCATGAATGATTGCTGCAGGAAGTTCCCAAAATAGCAGTATTGGTTTGTTTGTTTGTTGTAATGTATTGCTTGTCAAGAAAGCTCCTGGAGCACAGTTTGGTCTCAACAGTTTTCCTTGTGTTATTACCTTTAATTATCTTGTAAAAATCCCATTCTTATGCAGTTGTTAATGTTTAATATGCATAATTTTGTTGATATGCACATTTTAGTTATCTCTAGCAAAGGCTGTTTTTTGATTTCAAGACCTATAAGGAAATCAGATACCAGTGAATGGCCAATTTAAGGTTTGGGGTTTTTTTTTCCTTAAGTACAGTAGAGAAATAAGGGGGGAGGATATTGTTCGTATCATGGGTTTCCTCACTTGTGAAAATTCAGAGGGTACATACTGTTCAAATGTTGGACTGTGTTCATAGCAATAAGAAAGACTCTTAGATGAAAACCAATGAATATGAAAGTGTGAAATAATTTAAAGCACACAACATAACCTTTAAAAACACAGAATTAAAGTATGAAAGGTCACCTGGTTAGATGCTGCCTGATACAGCAACACAAAAAACCTCAATGAAATATATTACTGATCCCATTCAAACATAGAGTAAGAGATATGATGCCCTTTAGGTCTGTTTAGTCACCTTTACTTTAAGGGCATAGGAGCCAGTTCTGTGAATTGGATTCTCTGGAGTCTGTCAATAAGAATTAAGCTGCCGCAGGCTGGTCAAAATGCCACAGAGGCTGAGACACAAAAAAAAGCTTGGAAGGTTATGTGCAATGCAAATATTAATGAAAATAGCTCAGGAATGGATCATAAGTAGAACATGGCATCTGAAGGCTAATGAAGACTTTGTTACTATCAGCAGTCTACAAAACACATCTCTATGGTCAAATCATATGGAAGTGTGGTATAGAGTGCAGGCACCACATTGAAAGAAAATAAAAAATCACCAAAAAGACTCTCAATTTGTCAGCACAGTGAGAAGGAATATCTCTGTAAGGCCAGCAAGGAGAATGAGTGATAACAGAGACAGTCCAGGGAGGGAGCAGGATGTCAGGACAGGGAAACTAAGCAGTGCTTGGCTTCTCATCTTTGGAGGAGCTGGCTCTTTCATGTAGTGTCTTCCAAGACCCGGTGTTGTCAGACCTGGAGGAGTCCAAGTTGAGTCTAACCCCCTACAGGCGAGGGAGGACTCACCTGTGACTCCTTAAAGTGGTTGGGGTGTTTTTCCCAGAGTGCTAGCAAGTTTAAGGGAGCAAATAATAATTCAGAGAGTGATTCTGGAACTTCTTCTTGAAGGACCAAAATTCTTTTGTGATATTTTATTTCCTTTTAACGGTCTCTTGCATGTTGCACTCACTGAAGAACATTTTACAGATATCCTGGAAATGGAAATTTGAGACTACATTATCATCATCAGACTTTCATGTGTTTTACAGAGGTAGCTATTTATTTGCTACATTCCAAAAGGAAGAAAGAGAGCAATGAAATACTGGACTGCTGATTCAAACTTCTGGTTGCTAAAGGCCCCTTTCTCACCTGAACTTACGGGGTTTGGTCAAAATTATGCATGGAAGAGGTTTTTTTTTAAGAAGAAAGAGGGAGAGCCCTTTTAAGAAGACAGGAGGAAAACAAAAGCAGTAGAAAAATAGTCAGTTAAGACATTTGGGGCTTTCTTAACCCCCACTACTCCGTTTTCCTACTTAGTTATATTATTTCTATGGTAGGTTTGTAGACTGGGGAAGGAGATTAGAAAACGAGCAGTTAAACTTTGTAAGGCGGCAACCTAATGGTTTCAACTTCAGGTTTTTAACTCACAGATTTAGGACCAAAGTAATGAAATTGGTTCTTGAAAACAGTTATAAGTTGATAAAAACTATAGCCTTCTGTGCACTAAAGAAATACTTGTTGCCCTTGTATGCTGGTGAGAGAGGGAAGCAGGGAGAAGTACTGGAAACGGTACTGAAACGCATGTTGGGCTGTAAGGAATGAAGTAAGATCTCAGTAAAACTTGGACCCATTTGGCTATTTTTTACCAAAGTTTAGAATGTATCCTGCTAACACCTCCTCCTGTCCTGTGCCTGAGCCACTAACAGAGTGTTGTGAACAAGGGGCTGAAACTGCGTGTAATCATAATTTAATACCATGGTGAGATAGAAACTACTAAAAGAAATCTTAGCAGTATGCTGAGTCAGCAGCTCCTTCCAGTTTGTGCACAGGAGCAGAAGAAAAGGGGTCTTATAAGAATGAGAAGTGTAACTTATGTTTGTTAGTGATGGCATGTTTTCAATTCATGTTCCAGAAATTTTGTATTTTTCTACAACCACCTTCATATTTGAGGACAAAGCTTAAATTTTGGTTTGGGTTGTGATTTATGCCTATATTGTCATGTGTTTACCGTGGAAATAAAAGACAGAATGCAGGCTGATGTTTTTGTCTGGTGCATATGGGAATGGAGAGTGACTTTGTAATGAAATAGGGCAGCTCTTAAGGGAAACATACTCGTTCCAAGTAATTTTCCTTTCTTTTCTGTTTAATAATAGAGAAATATTCATTGTGTTAAAGTGTTCGTAGTTTGAAAATTATCAAATACATTACAGTAGTCTTTCCGATCTTACTTGCTTTATTAGAGTTTTGAGTAAGTAAAATTAGCCAGACCTAGTTCATTGTCTTTTCCAGGGAATATTGTCCTATTTTAAAGGCTTGTGTCATACAGAAAAAGAAATAATAAAAATGATGATTCTTGTCACTGTGGCAAATATGCTGAGGCACTGCCAGAGTTCTGAACAGAAACAGGATTGCTTGTAGTAAAATCAAAGTATATACATATATGAAGGTTAAAATACAATTCCTGCAAAGAATGTGTTACCTTGCGCCCAGTCCTTCTTCAGGGACTTACAGACACACTGGTCTGTATGTCTGCAAGGAGCTTTAAGCACGTTTTTTAAATCATGCTGGCAATTAAGTGACCTTGAGTGACATATTTTGGCTTCCTGTAGTGTGTTTGTACTGTGCACATTAAAGTAGTATTCACACACTGTGTTACAGTTGCATACTTTTGGGCATCTTTGACTTGGTCAGGAAACTCATTTGGGCTATTAGGTAGGAAGAAATTGTAGCTTAGGTCTTGGGTCACCCTGAGTCTTTTAGCATTTAGAATTGTATATGTGGGGTCATGCAGGATGGCTAGAACTGCATGTTGTCATTGGCCTGGGCAGCTCCAAGGTCTCATCTCGTCTTGCAGTATCAAGGCTGATCTGTGGCTCATCTTTTCAGTAAGTCAGCTTTTGGCTTTTCCTAACTACACAGTCTTGCAGTGATTCTGTGCTTTGCTGCACTATAAACCATTGTGTACAGAAGCACTGAAATTAATATGATGCATGCATTTTAATATTTTATCTATGTAAGCATGTCTCAGGTTCTGCGCATTAGCTCATTATTTTACAAGGATGCCAGAGGGACTCTTCATCAGGGACTGTAGTTATAGGACAAGGGGGAATGGGTTAAAACTGAAACAGGGAAAGTTCAGGTTAGATATAAGGAAGAAGTTCTTTACTGTAAGGGTGATGAGGCACTGGAATGGGTTGCCCAAATAAGTGGTAAAATGCTCCATCCCTGGCAATGTTCAAGGCCAGGTTGGACAGAGCCTTGGGCAGCATGGTCTGGTAGCTCTCCATGGTAGGGAGTTGGAACTAGATGATCTTAAGGTCCTTTCCAACCCTAACCATTCTATGATTTGATGATTCTGTGATTGTCTCTAAATATAAAGAGGTTATAAGCAACTGTTATTTTTGATATCTTTCTAAACTAGACATTCTGCGTACAGTTGAAATAACATACTTGTTTGGGGATTTATTCAAGTTTCATAAAAGACATTTTCCTTTCCTAACAACAAAATTCTCTGTCTGGAACAAATTAACTGCCACTGAAGGACTAATTTCCTCCTTCGTGGCAGAAATGTCTTCTTCTGTGGCACTGCTCTTCAGACGAACTGCTACACTCCCTGTCACAGATGCTCCCCAGAGGTTTCAGATCAGAATCACATCTGCTGCTCTGAGTCATAACTTCATCCTATCTGGTGGGGGTTCAGTGTTCATTAGACTAATTAATGGTTGAGTATAGCAATATGACATGGCTTGGCTGTTTAACTGTGTCAGTTAGCTTTCTTGAAAATTCAAGTTATTGGTTATTTTCTGTGTCTGAAAGAATGTTTAGTTATATGCAAGGTTTTAAACAAGCAGCTCTTTCATGTGATTCAAGTCAGCAAAAGCACATTGCTGCCTGGTATAATCTTGCTTGAGCTATACAGAAGTATCTAAACCTAGCTAAACTTGTATTTGTTAAAGGCATTGACCAGACAGAAACCACTCCGTAAGTGGGATCTTTACCTATGTGAAATTAGAGGTATTATGAGGAGAGAGGAGTGGAAAGGGGGGAATTGGAGCAAAGCATGATGCTGAAATTTAGTTGCTCTCAATAAAGCAGGACAACACATAGCACTGAATCTGCTCCTGCTTCATTCTGGCCTTGAGGTTTTCACTTGTAAGAACAGACTCCCCACCAGTTTGTCCTCTCCTCTGCTTTGGTACCTATACTGCTTTTCCAGGTTTTTGAGGGAAGGTGCTGAGATAGTCACCTTGTAATTCTTCTCAAGATAACAATACCAATGATATTGTGGGCATAAGTAATTCTTGTTTATATGCATTATAAATCTAATGATGGATGAATGTTAAAATTGTGTTAGTTCTTATGTATCCACAATTATGTGCATCTTGTATTTAAAGTCTGTAGGCTTTTGTCATCTCTGAACAATTCTAGAGATCTGAGGAAAGAATGGGAAAATTTTGGTAACATGTAAATGAAAAGCCCATGGATCTTTCTAGATAGAGAAAGATTGAAGACATAACAGTTTTAAAATCAGCTGTTGTTCACGTATGTAGAAATAGATTGGATTCACTTTGCTTTATTTCTGCAATGTGTGGGTATAAACATGAACATATAAAACATTCCTATCTTACATATTAATGATACTGATAAAAGTGTTTTGTGTGTCTGTCTGGAGTATTTGCAACTAAAATTGATTTACAAAATATATGTTAGATATGATGAACACAGGAATCTTAGTGACCAGTATATGTTTGAGCCAAATTGAACCGACTAATAGTGGTGTGGCACTGTCTTCATCAAAGAAATCAGGGAGATTACACTGATGACTGATACAAAGGGCATGGATTTACCAGCTTTTGGAGAAGATTGAAAAGTTGTGTCACCAGATAGTGAGGATGCACTAGAACAAGTATTTATTTGTCCTTCACTGTTCAAGGGTTTTGAACCAGCAGCCTTCTGAACCCATGTTTTCTGTCCACCACTCTTGAGGAATGATTTGATTGGGAGGGCATGACCTTTGCTTCAGGACATGCCACCTCATGAGATTAGATCTTCCCAATACTATTAAGGAAGGCTTGTTTTCTAATCTGCTGACTAGTATTAGCCACCAATGGGTAATATGTCATATAATAGTAATCTTTTGTTACTTGCCCAACAAAGTGAACTGATTTTTCTGTGAATTATGCAGTAATTCATTTGATGTTCTTATGACACAGCACCTGAGGAAATTTTCTTCCATAAGATATCTGTAAATACCTGTGAAGAACACTGAAGAGAGGCATACTTTGATGCTAAAGGGCATGATTATTTGGTGTATGCATATTTTACTATTCAGTCTATTTAAATGCTGTGAAATTTCTGAACTTGCAACCTACATAGACAGGTCTGCCAGATAAGTATTGTTTAAGATGTTTTTTCAATCTGTTTTCCATACATGTTGTCTCTGATTTTTTTTTTTCCATGTTCTCCCCCCTATGAGAGTATAATTAGCAAAAGCTAACATTCTGTCAGTATTCCTGTTCAGAACTATGCTTGTATCATAGAGTTTCACCTCTTCTCAAAACTATACAAGTTCTGATTTTCTCCAGTCTACTGTTATGTGGCAGTCTCTTTATGACTCTAATAAATGTTGACAACTCCCACTTCAGCAGTTGTGCCCATCAGATGCAGACTGTTACGTCACTCAGATTTCTAAGTGCCAGCCTGAGATAAGGACTTGAATGAAAAGACAGCTGGCTTAAGGTTCTGTCTGGAGAAAATGTTACTGGGTCTGGTAAGGAGCAGCAGCAGTCTAAAGGAAGAGCATCATATCAGCCTTAACCTTCAGGGGATACCCAGATCACCACCATTCAAAAAGCATATATCCTTTCAGCTTCTCTCAGAAATATTCCTGATAGAAATTGTTGCGTGCTTGTTTCTTTCTAATATGATGATGCCAGGGTGTTCCAGGCTTTCAGCTGCTCTGCACTAGGCTGCTCCAGTATATTTTGATTAAGAACTGCATGTTGAGCTCTAGTTTCTGCAACACACAGATCTCTGCCCATTAGATGTGTTCCCATGGGCAGAACAGCTTGCTGTAGTGACTGAGCTAAGTGTAAAGAGCTTTGTTTTACTTCCTCCCTACTTCTTGAAGGGTGAAATTGTCAGGGAGATATGCTGTGCAGTTGACCACTCTGGAAAATGGATGTTTCCTTTCTTTGCTGTACCAATCTTGTATTTCCCCAGTCCAGACATTTTACCTGTCTTATCTTTTGAAAGCTCTTCACCTTTAATTTATTCACCTTTAATATCCTTTTCTCCTGCAAGGCAAGTTTTCTTCCTGAACCTGGTTCTTAAAACCAAACAAAACCAAAAGCAACCTTCTCAATGCACAATTTCCATGAGCAGTCCATGGTGTCAGTGTGCTGACATGGTTGCACGTCAGGCATTAGTGATGCTTCCTCGTTATTGCATCTCTCCCCATCTGTCAGCAACCATTTGGGGTATTTTGCCTTGTGTTTGCATTGCACGCTTTCTGGGAGAGCTCATTTAATTGTTCTGTGTTTGTACAGCACATAGCACACCGAGTCCTTCCCAGTGGTGGAGACAGATCCTTCAGTAATGCAGTCAACCTTTTGGAATGAGGCTATGTGATGGTTTGCTTCTGACAGCGTAATGTTGCAGACAGCTCTCTTCTAAGTAATTGTTTTTATCCTAGTGTGGAATCTAATGATCTGATTTCTCTCCTCCTCCTTCTCCTAAATGCCCACAGATGGAAAGCTTGCTGTGTCCTTATCGTGATTTCCCTTCCAGAAGGAAGGTCGTAGTCTTGCACCACCAAACGTTGCAGACAACAGCTTCTGTACTGGATATAAGTATCTCATTGCTCTAACAAAAGTCGCCTTTCCATGTAAAGAAAAAAAAGAACCCAAACCAACAACAAAATTACATAGATAATCCTTTCTATTTATGCAATGAGAGAGAGGACCTTTACTGATGAGATATGACAACCTTTTTAATAAATGAACCTGAGACTTTGCATTCTCTGTTAGAAAATGGTTAGATGTCACCCTTTGATTTTTGCCAGTGCAAGTACAGTGTGGCAGTTACAATGTCAGTGTTGGTGTTTGAAAGTACGATAGTTGTCAGAAGTTTGCAGCCAAGAATACATGTATTTTATATTGCAGCATGCTTTGTTTTACAGTGAAATATTTAAATTAAGAACATGCATGACCACGTAGGATTAGATTTGAGTATTTGTTAGTTCAGTTGTCATAATGATATACCAATCTCTCTGATATACTGTCTTATATTAAATACTACACGCTTCTTTTAACACCTTGGTAATTTGAATTGTTTGCCAGACAGTGTTAATTATGCCAACAATTGCAAAAGTGCCTTCAGTCTTCTCAGTGTTAAACTGATGTGCAGATCAACAAGTCAGTCTTACTCAAGGAGTGCCAGGCTCTTCCCTGGTCAGAAGCTGTGGCCCTGCTGAAACCCCAGCAGTCACAGTGGGATGACAATAACAAGACCAAGTGTTGCATGATGTAAAGAGGTCCAGACAGTTCAAGGCTGAGGGTGGAGATCACACCGGAGAGTAAAAGGTAAAATTATAAGCAAAAGAATGCACACTTAGTATGTGTATTGTAGAACTTGAAAATAAAATAGCAACTTAGCTTTAAGACATCACCATTGCAGAAGTTTTATTTCAAGAAGCATGTTAACAAGTCTGCACGTTAAGATATGGAAATAATAAAATCCACTGTTGCAGGTGTGTGACGTTACCAGAAGCACTGTTATGAGGAGCAGTGAAACTACTACTGCTTGTATGGGGGAGTCTTGCTATGGTACTCATGGTATTGTTCTTCTCTTGGCAAGGATCCCCAGGCAGGCTTCAGTTTGAGAGAATCAACCTCTCTTAGACACATCTTACTTGGCTTTATCCCGGATGTTTTTCTAGATGCATAAATAGATTCTGAGGTGGAATTCAGACCAAATAAAAAGCCAAAAAGAGTGAAGATAAAGGCAGTGGTCAGCAGAGAAAACGGGGGAAAAGCGCAAGCAAGAGTTCAGATGAATAATGGTGTTTTAGCATGCTGGTCTGTCTGTTTAACTACTATTATATTGGCATGAGAAATTTTCAGAACAAGTAAGATTGTATCTTTATATCAGATAGTAGTAGAGCATTGAATTTTTGAGGAATTATTTTATATCCTACATTTTGCTAACTTTTTCAAGTTTTTATTGTCAACCAGTTACTGTTTGGGTGACCCTGTGTGTGACTAATGCATTACCATGCATCTGACTGTACATTTTAAGATCTTGCGAAACACTCCAAGTCATAAAAGGTGGGTTATGACAAAACAGTAGCATTCCGATTCAATGATTGGGAGCCTAGGTTTCCTGCACACAGAGATGCTTTTTCTCTGAGCGGGAATGAGCAGAACAAAGGCAGTATCATTCTACTAGTCACAATCACTTGCTGACAAATTTAGCTCCGTCTGACCTTAAAAAAAGGAGAGAGATGAAAAAAAGTAGATGAGAAGCTATATCACTTGATTTTAGTCCTTACCATATGTTTGTTAACTTTTACATAAATAAATATTATAACAAATGTATGTATATACATATATATAATTCCAGTGCACGGTTTCACAAGTAGTTTACTCCAATATCTTAGGCCATAGTTGACAAAGTTAATATAGCCAAGACAATCAGTGCAAAATGTGGGAACATTCTGCCAGCATATATGCAGATTATGTCCAGTTGGGGTTTTCGCCTCAAGAAGAAAAGCCTATTCATAAACGTCTTTGCTTGAGGAGGTATGTCTCTTCCCTTGCCCCATAATTTTTGTGTGTCTGCTCAGTGAACTGCTGCTGGTTTGTATCTTTGATTTGTCTTTTTGTTCTCCTCTTGTAAATGAAAACTTGCTCTCAGGACTGCTCATTTGAATGTCCTCAGGCAAGAAGACCTTTCCTTTGTGCCAATGATACAGAAATTTCATTTATGTGATGGGTTTTCCTTCTTGGTTTCACTGTTCTTTGCTGCCTGGGATTGATTTATCTTGTCGGCTTTGTGAAGAAGAGGACTTTAATTCCAGTGCTATTTCCAGAGTTCTACTTAGCAGACCAACAGAGCTGGTGCAATGAGGACACATGGTGACAGTCGTCAACTGTGAAACAGTAAATCATCTGTCTTGCACACCATGAAGGCAGTCATCTTCCATCATCCAGGCTGTCAGGTCAAGATGCAGTTTTTATTCCAGGTTGCCATTTCTAAAATGACCTTTGGGGAGAACTGACTTTTGTCTGAAAGCTGATGCCAGTTGTGCTGTAAATTCCTACTTCATTAAAATAGTTCAGTTCAAGTTCTTGTAAGACCCTAAGTTCTCTAGATACCTGTCATGAAAATTCTAAAATGTGAAGTAAATTTTTGTTCGAGATGACATTTGTGAGCAAAATCCCAGTTGTGGGATTTAAATTAAAGTTGTCAAGAAGACTGGCTTTCTCTAGAGACCTTAACAAGTCATTTGATAACAGAATTTCATCCCTATTCTCACTGGAGTTTTTATGCAGTTCTATTATTTTATCTTATAAAACCTTTATTCTGGTTTCCATGTAACCTGTTCTAATAAGAATATCATTTTAATGAGAAGTATTTACCAGATAATCAGTTCAGTAGAACCTACTGGATGAAGTGTGAATACAGACCAGAAGCAGTTTGTTTAGACATTAATTACAGTCTAAAAGCAGCACGCAGATCATCATCATCCTTATTAAAAAAAGAAACTGAGAAGACCAAGAGGAAGAATCAAAGTTGTTCTGTGCATTTTTGGTAATGCATTTCTTCTATTTTCTTAGATTATACTCAAGCAGGTGGAGTAATTACTCTTCCAGAAGTACTGGAGAAGAATTATCTTTGACTGCATAAGAAAACTCAGGCAATATTATGCTGTTCAATTTACCACATTGTTAACATAACCCCCTAAAATTTTTTCTAAACAGATCTTGTGGGGGTTGCCTGTTGTTGTTTTACTGCTGAGTGTGGTTGAGTGATGAAAAAAATATGGAAAAACAACTTCTGTATAAAACACAATTCGTCTTAGGAGTAAGGTGATGGCAGAGACATCTTCATTGTTCACACTGCGGAAATAGGACTTTCTTTCCTCTTCTCTGATTCCATGAATTTGAAGGCTTGACTTTTTTGGCTT
Organism: Psilopsiagon aurifrons; assembly: GCA_025447955.1. Lineage (NCBI taxonomy): Eukaryota > Metazoa > Chordata > Aves > Psittaciformes > Psittacidae > Psilopsiagon > Psilopsiagon aurifrons. The sequence goes on along the minus strand of JAOEHY010000570.1, from coordinate 18,316 downwards.
TCCTCATTCATTGTGTTGAATTTTACATACTTGGTATTCTTTAAAAGAAAAAGAAGGAAAAAAAAAAGCAGTAACTGCTGTTGTCATGAAAGTTTTGATACTTCTTTATCCTCTTCCAGCCCAGTAATAGAATCATAGAATAGAATAGTTAGGGTTGGAAAGGACCTTAAGATCATAAAGTTCCAACTGCTCTGCCATGGGCTGGGACACCTCACACTAAACCATGTCACCAAAGGCTCCATCCAGCCTGACCCTTAACACCACCAGCTTTGGAGCATTCACAACTTTCTTGGGCAACCCATTCCAGTGCCTCACCACTTTACAGTAAAGAAATGCATACATTTGCCTGAACAGCAACTCATGTTAGCTATATGTTAGCTGAATTCAGTCCATAAAACAAATCGAGCACTTGCTGTGCAAATCTGTCTCAATTACAATACCTGCATCAGAACATAAATACCTAGGAAAGTGGAGATTTTACCTTCCACATACAGCTTAATAACTTAATAGCTGAACATAAACTAAATAGCTGAATCATAGTAAGTTTCAGAAAGAGGGAACATACTAACCATTAGCAGCAAGCTTTACTATTGGCATAGGAATACAGGAATATAGAATTATTATATGATAATAGAATTATTTCATTAAATGGTAGGAAAACCAGGTAATTTTGTGTAGCCAGCCTCAAGTGTAATAAAATGTAGTAGAACTGTGGCATTTTAAAGATTTACTTGTGAAACAGGCCAGTGATGTGTTAGGCAGTGCAGAAATACAGAATAGAAGGACAGCTCTTACACCAGGAGGCTGCAGTGAAAAATCCCAATAGAATAGTAGCTGAATACAGAAGAAGTGCAAACAAATAAAGAAAAATAAAGTATGAAAAGTAATTGCATAAAGTAAAATGGGACAAATAAGATAAAATACATTGATTTAACAAAGTAAAATCAAGAAAAACAAGCTGTAGACCAACCGGATACTGTTCTTGGAACAAGTGGGTTTGCTAGAATAAGAAAATGTGGAAAATTTCATTTATCTGCATAGTTTTGATTTTTTTCACATGAAAAATTTTTTGTTCAGCTTTAGTGTAAGAATAGGTGGCGTTGCCCAAGAACTGAAAGGTGAGTGAAGGTCTAAGCAAAGATGATGTGACAGAAGGTAGTGAGAAAAAGTACTGTACTGGAAGGACTAATTGATTTCTCCTTTAGTATTCTTGTTACAGACCTTAGTGCAAAAGTTTTTTGTTAATGAAGTTTAAGCAAAGTTAGGATTCATTGCCACTGGTGGTAAAAATGCGCTCAAAATCAGAAGGCAGTTTCTGTCTGCTGGAAGGGGATGGTAATGAAGCGTAATGTAAGGTGAAGCTTCTCTAATTTTAAGAAGTGCATTGCGGTTTCCTGCCGTAGTGCAGGATTGGGTTAGGAATTTCATTCTCATCCTTTCTTTTAGATGAATTTCAGTTGAGATTTTTAAATCTCTTTAAGGATGGGTTCAGCCTCCGTGGCAACCTTTTTTGGTGCTTAACCAGTTTCATGGTGAAGAACCTTTTTCCCATTTTTTCAGTCGAATTTCACTTCTTGCAGCTTGTGATGATTGTGGCTGAGACTGACTCCATTAGTAGCCTTGCTTAGGTTGTAGAAAATATCTGCAGTCTTTTCCAGACTATGCAAACCCACCTCCCTCACCTTCTTTTCCTATGCTTTATTCCTGTTACCATGGTCCTGTTGAGAATTCTCACCTGGTTTGTTACTACCAGAAATGAGATCTTTTATATTTTAAAATTATGTTAGTGCTCAGAGAATAACTTCCTACAATAATATGCAGCAGATTATCTGCACTTCAAAGTTTTAATTTCCAGTGCTGTTAAATCTTGTTATTGTTGTAAATGTACTCCTGATATAATGGAGCGCAAGTAACGTGGAAAATGCCAGGGGAAATCTTGTCATCATACTAAGGTATGTGTAATAAATCTTTTCTTACAACAGCGTATTTTTCTTAACTCCCAGTGAGGCCCTTTGTTCTGTAACTGCCTGAGAATTGTGTAAGCCAAGGTGTTACTGTTTGGTACATTCAATTGATTTTCAGTAAGGTAGTACATTGATGGATATAAAATATATTCTGTATTGAGGTTATGATTAATTTTGCATTAAGTTATGGAATTAGTACACATGTAACTATTTGTCCTTATATCTTTCTATTTTTTTAATTAAAAAAGTATACCTTAGGTTTTCTCCACTTTGCTTCTGTGATTAGTGTTTGCCAAGTGCAGGGCTTAATGCTGATGTTACTAGTGTGGCCTTTTGAAGCGTTTTCCAAGTACTTGTCACTTGAGCGCATCGGTGCTGAAGTTTTATTGAAGATTGTTGCACTCTATCTTCAAAACAGAGCCAGTCCCTCCAGTCATTCTTTGCAGAAGAAGCTCCTCATATGGAGTGGTAGATAATCTTGACAGAACTCTTTCACTGGAATCTGAAAGGTAGCGAAAGACCATTTGAGCTTCTTAAGAATTTAAGGGAAAAATCCAGATTTCACCTTCATTGCCCTGAAAAACAACCTTGCTCTTCACCACCCCATTTTTGAGACCACTGGTGCTGTTCATCATTTTCCTAAGCTCTAATGCAGGCCTCTGTGGGGTACTTCTGGTGAGCATTAGAACTGATCAACACCTACCTTTGTTTCTCTTTTGCTTTCAAGTATTATCCACATTCAAGTCTTCTTACAGTAAGTGTGAAAAATGTATTTAAAAAGCTTTTGCAGAGGAGGAACAAATGTGAAGGAATAATATGAAATCTCCAAGGTTACAAAGTATGGAACTGGGATTAAAATTTGGCCTTGACCTCATATGATGAACTCACTCTGCAGGACAGAGAACATAGATTGGATGTAGTCAAGCTGTCGTTGCACATAGAATAATCGGTTTGGATAATTTTATCTGGCAAGGATTTAAAACTTGGCAGCTTAATTAGTTGCAACAAGGAAATGATAAACATGAAAGTGATCTTTACCCAGAGGCAATGCAGGAAAACAGCAGATTTGTAGAAGCAGTTAAACACAAAGACCATTCTGTATTTGTCCTCCGCTAGGTGTTCACAAGTAACTGATTATTTCAGAGAGAAGTTAAAATGTTGTTTTAAAAGGGAATTTTTAATATCTAGCATAGAATCTTTTCAGCTATTTGTTGATTTCGTGTTAGAAATTTTCATGCACTTTTATCTTAAACTTTGTTTTATGTGTATTTTCTAGCAGCTTCACTGCATTTTAAATTCAAAGAATATATAAATATTATCTGTAATATATAGCAGTAAGCAGTGGCATGCACACTACTGAACTAGATACAAGGTATAAATAGTAAGTTCTCTCCTATGTGGGTAAGTCATATATTAGAACATTTTAAAAGCTGTAGATGTAAATTTAGAACAGAATTTCACGGTTGAATATACTCATATATACGAGTATACGGTGTGTAATACCATCTAGGGATCATCAAACAAATCTACTGCCTAGCATATGGTTCATGGAATAAAAGGCTGCTCTGTAGAAAATCTAACTCTTTATTACATTAGACTTCATGGTGCCTTATATAGCTCTAATAATTTTGATGTGGTGCTTAATTGCCACATTTCATATTGAAGAAGACAGCAATGTGTTTGTCCTTTTAAACAGGTAGCATGCATGGCACATTGCTTTGCTTTCATTGTGCATGCTATGTTGAAACTTACCTTCCCAAAATAGCCGTTCAGTGCTTTCCAGAGTACAGTTTTATTTTTCACAGTACATTAGGAACATATTGGAGTCCTCTGTTAGAGGTCTGTTTCGTAGCTGCATTAACTTTCTCATTGCATCCAAAGAGTGATGGTAATTCTGCTTAGCATTTATGAATGACAACTGGTACAGAAGTCACAAACTTCACAGCAGTGGTAAAACATGAGTGCACCCACATAACAAGTAAGGAAGCGGAAGCTAAGAGCTAAGTCCATGGAGGAGTAAATATATTCAGTTTCTGTAAGTAAAATTCCTGAGGTCATCCCATAGGACATGAGTGGACTGAGGTGTCTGTGAAGGGGATTCACAGAGGTCAGCGGCTTGACCAGAGGACCAGCAACCCATGCTGTGGGACACAACAAAGGGAGAAATAGCTCCCTCTAAAGGAGGGCCATACCTGCCTCCTCTTGCGTTTTCAGCCATGAATCTCCTTCGAGTGTAAAACATAGGGGAGGTCTTCCACAAAAGAAGTCAGAAGGATTGCTTTAAGGTGCAGTAGGCCTCGGTGATACGGATATCCAGGGCACTAGGTGAGTCATGCTTATTCAAAGGAGCTCAGCTTGTGTAAGTGATTCTCTAAATTTGATACTAAAAGCTTGTCTGGATCTTCCTAGCTGATGGTGTTAAATTTTTGTACTGAACTTTCTTGACTTGGAATTAGAACCTAGTTCTTCTCACCTCTGCTGTAGGTGGAGCATCCTACAAAGCATATCCAGGACACAGAGTGAAACAACATGGTTAGGAAGAGGTCTAATTTGAGAATCTCAGGTTAGAGCAGCAGAACTTGAGGCTGATGCTTTTTTTATTGGGAGAAAAGCAGAAACACATAATTGGGATGCTTACAGATCACTTTGTGAGAGTCAAAGAAGTCCATGGAGCAATTTTTACTGTTGAAAGTAAGAGGACACTTCAAAAGCAGCAGGTAGATGCTGCATGCAGGTAAATTAATCATTCAAACATACGAAATCAGACCCTTTGGGTTTCTGATTGTCATTTATATGCTATGTTAATGTTACTTTATGGTTTTACCCATCCTAATCGTGAAGGAAAAAAATGCGTGCATTGGTGATATCACTGTAAGGAATTTTGGGGGTCTGCCATGATTTCTTCTTTTCTCGGCTGGAGCAGATGGGATGAAAGACAACAGAAAAGACTGTGTAATAGGAGCAGACACTGCCAAATTGATATTCACACTGCACTCATTTAAGTGTGCTGTGCAATTAATTTTGTTTTCTAAGGAAGGGGGAAGTGCAAGTCTGCTGAGATCTAGTCTATGTGCAGTGTATGTCTGAAGTGTATTGCAAAACGTAATATTTGATTTTACGAATATTTAAATGTTAGATTTGATTTAGAAATCTCAATTAAAGCAGCATGAGTGGCGTGAATTTGAAAGATACTGAGCAGTTGCCATTTCTTGCTATTTGATGCCAGAAACAGCCAAAAATATAAATTCCTGGATGCAGATTTAGAATGGTCAGTTGAAGTTGTCAACTTAGGATATTTTTGCCAAAAGCATTACTCCAAAAAGGGATTTCATCTGCCATCATGAATAATGAGCTCAGATGGTGTCGCGCTGCAGTTACTCTCTTAGGATTGTATTTAAACAGTCCTGAGATGACTGCTGCTATCAGGGCTGCATTTGTACGTTTGAGCCCAGGGAAGACTTTCGTGCCAGTTATTTTCCAGAACTCTTTTTTTCTTCTTACATAGGACATATGCTTAAAATTGTTACTAGTAAGGGCATTGTGCCCAGTAGTGACTGCAGCTATGGTGTACTCATACGCACATATGCATGCTGTTATATCTGATTGCTTATCGTGGAGATTTCCCTGAATGACTGTGGGCCTGGTGCCAATAGAGGGGTGGCTTTTGTTTTGTTTTGGTGTGGTGATGTAACAGATTAATTCATAAAGAGAAGACTGCTTCCAGCAGTTATTCCATCACCACTGGGTGTGTGTGTTAGAGCTGTCACAGCTAGAGGCTGCTGTGTCATAGCATTGGCTGTGTTACAGTGCACTTGGGTGCTGCCATCCTGCACCATGTGCCAGGGCCTTTGCAGATGAGATTTTCCTCACTGAGTTGTTAACTGTTGACTTTCTCATTTCTGCTATCCTTTGTCCAACCCAATGTCCCCCGCAGTATATTCTACTATCAGTTACATCTCTTTCTGGTTTTCATTGCTGGAATCCCTTCAGTCAGTCACCTCAGTAGCGTAACTTTTGGTTAAATTAGTTTTTTCTTTTGTGCATGTTCGTGCCTTCCCAGAGTGCAGCTCATTATCTAGCTCGACGCTTGTTCTTCTGGGGGGACCAGGATGCTGTGTTCAAGTACTTGAAACATCGTCAAAAGAAACCTAAAGCCTGTAAGTTGGGAGAGGACTTTGGTTTGGTTTTGAGCTGTCTAGTTGCTCTGTTCTTAAGAGCAGTGCTGTTGCTGACTACTTGGCTTTGGTAACTGTGACACTGGGACAAGTAGGAAGGAAGCTGAGGGGCAATTGTGTGCTTCCTCAGTTTTAAAACTGACACTAGCATGCATTTCAGAGAATTGGGAAAGGAGGCTTGATACAGCAATAAATGACTTCTACAAAATAGGCAATGCTTGGATTTAAAAATTCTCAGGAAATCTATATTAAAGGTCAGTCAGTATCTTAAATAAGTAAATAGCTTGGTAGCCAAAAAGCTTTATTGCATCTTCATTAAATTTTCCTTAGCGATCAGAATGACCTGTTCATTATTTTAGACCAATTTTGTGGATTCTTAGGAAGAATTCATGACAGTCATTCTTATGGGTTGAGCTCTAAAAATGCTAAGCTGTGCAAGATAAACATTAATGCAGTGTCCTCTAATTACAGTTGAAAAGGATGGAATATTAATCATATTTTACATATGAATTAATGCATTGTCCCTGGAATATTAACTACTTTCTACATGCCATAGACAAATTATTTTGATCATTTTTGTGATAAAGTTCTGCACTTGAAAATGCAAGAATTGGAGGAGTGAAGGGGGAAAGAGGGTTAGGTTTTTTGTTTGGGGTGGGGATGGGGTCATTTTTTAAATTACACATTAAAAAATTGCTAGGTGAAAAGCAGGAGTGCAAGATGCAACATTCAGAAATAAGGAAATATCAGAAGAATCTACTCTGTGCAAGGAGTGAAATGGTAGGATGTGATGGTAAAGAGCAGCAGCCTGACAGAGCTGCTGGGAGGGAAGAAAAGGGGCAGGAGCTGGCCTGAGCATGGGGGCTCAGTCCAAAATGGGGATAAGTGGGCAGAAATCAGGAATCAATACCTGAGTGAATGAGCAGTAATGTGGTCACATCTGTAAATGCCAGATTAGGGCTTTGCAGCTTTGTGGCTGTAAATGTATATAATGTTGTAGAATGCATGTAAGTACATACAACCCGTGCTCTCTGCATGGGTACAGTACCATCTCTAGTGTATCTAGTACCATGGTTTTTGAAGAGCTGCCAGAAAATGCTAGAGATAAGAAATACAGTTTGTGAGCTATTCGCCCTGTCTAATCCCTCTGAACTAGCTGCATTCTCCCAAGTAGTTGTGCTGTGCTTATGTCCCGAAGAAGACATATGTATCTGTATTAATGAAATTGTTGCGCAGGGAAATGGTGGGGCTGCTGCTCTCAGGATTGTCATATATCTCTGCCATGGAAAGGGCTATTTTTAATCAGAAATTTTTATGTAGCTCCCATTTGTATATGTTGAAATTGTTATTCTAAATGCATGTGTATTTTTCATATGTTTATAATTGGGAAAAATGGAAACAAAGCTCAGTGATGGTATGGTAGCTTTAGGCAGTTACTTCAGTACCGTCTAATAAAATCTGAAATGGTTTCCATGGGAAGCTCCACCAACAGGGTTAATCAAAGCTGTCCTATATAAAGCTCCACAGAACTTATGTGGGGAACCTGACCCCGCTAGGGTGAATAGAAGAACTAGAGGTGCAGTGTTTTGAAGATGTATTTTCTGAAAAGAAGAGCTGTGCAAAGGGAAGAACACTTTGCCTTGCTCTGCGTGAAAAAATACCCTCTTTTTTTCTTAAATGAAACATGACTGAAAGATCAGATCCTGTAAGGAACACTGAAACTGCTTTTTTTCAAACACTTTATAGGGCATTTATTAACATGTGATTTTCCTTCTGCCTGCCTGGAAAAGAAGTTTGGGACATTAGCAGGATTTCATTCAGAAACTAAGCCATGGATGAAAAAGTGAAGATTAAATTGTGCTGTTATCTTTTCCTTATTCATAAGCAAAAATTAGAAGTAGTACATTGTTTCCCCAAAGATAAATTAATCTTTAGCACAGGAGCTTGCTCTGCTCTCTTGGCTTTGCAGAGGACTTTGTTGCAGGCTTATGTCGGAGTTTGGTTTTTTTTTTCTGCCTGTTTTTTTATTTTTCCTTTTAAATAACAATTCAAACCCCTCCTTGTATTTTACTATTTTTCTGTTATGAAGAATAAATCATTTTCCCTCCCCCACAAGTAAGTTTCAGATGAGACCTGTGAAGTACCTGCATAAAGGGTGAAAAGTACTCTTGCTGTGTGCAAAAAACCCACTTCTATCTGGAACAGAGCAAATAAGCAAAAAAGAAAAAGAAAGGAATTTCTCTTCAGTCTCACAGCAGATACTGCAACAGTATTTTTAAATGACCCAATAGCTGTGTGACAGTATCCCATTAAATTAGGAAAGCAAATTCCCTTGTGTATCTTGGTGATCTTAAGCATTTAAAGGTATTTTTAATCCCTGTCAAACGCTGGTACACTTTGATTAATAGCTAGAGAATTTAGGTTCTTTGGATGCTTAAAGAAATCTCATGTTTTCTTAGCATAATTAAATGGTAGTCCTTAAAACCTTTGCATGTGGCTTGCACGTGGATAATGTGTGGTGAATCAGAGAACCTATTGGGTGTGTGGAGTTGTCTGTGAAACAAGTGTTTGGGTTTAAAATCCATTGTTATGAAAATATACTGATTGTAATAAATGGCATTCACTGTGCCATTTCACTCTATGCTGAAAGCATTGGTAACACAATACATCATTACTGTTAAATGGGGGATTTGACGGTATTTGCAGTAAGTGTAGGGTAGCAGTCCCCCAGGTTGCCTCTCAGGCACTCATTTTGACAAATCCAGTATAGATTTGAGATGATACAGCAAACTTTTCCTTGGAGAGCTCCTCAGGACTTCCAAAGTAGAAGTATGGGAAAGAATATTCAACTGTTGGTCTAACATTGTAGTCCTGTAAAGCAGCAGTGTGCTGTAAATTGGAAGGCTTCAGTGAGATTGCAGGATCTAGTCCTTAGATATTTTGCCTTCTTAACCTGAAAATAAAGGTGCATGTGTCCAGTAGCCATGTTTAAGAGCTGAAGTCCAGTTGCCTTAGGACCTAGTGAGCTGGAAGTGTCTTATTGATGTCCAGTGGACAGATGATAAAAGACATTTGTATGCTGTCATACAGGCACATCTCATCTCTAACACAAGAGATGCTGCTGATGTGAGCAAACAGCAATGTCTGATACTTGATGTTTTGGAAGACAACACTAGATATAACAAAATGTTCCCTGCTGCCCTGCTCAGACGATTCATGTGAAATGAAACAAGATGCATTGTGTTTAACAGAATGGTATTAGCCACAAAGTTTATGTGTATATATATGTATATAATTGCAAGAGAAGTCATATGTATTAAATTTATATTATTTTGTTAGTGTAAAGATCATTGTTCATACTCTGACTTTTAAATGCAGAAGACAGAACCGGGTTTTCTAATATTTTGGAAATGTAATAACTGATGCTGTGTTAGAGAATGGCAGTGTCCTACAGGAAGGACTAGCACTGAAGCAGTCTTGTGCAGAGCAGAACCTTGAGACAAGCTAATTGTGGTGGTTTGGGTGCTGCCAGTCTATAGAGCGTAAGTTATAGGGCCTGAGGTACTTTTCCAACATACAAATTGAAGAAAGGCAGTACACATGCTAAAGGGGAAAGCAATCAAGTTGTGGGGTTTCAGGCAAGAGGCTGTCTGCATAACTTCAGAAGTTAAATGAAAAGATGACTAGGAAGTTACAGTCAAATTGGGTCAGGGGAGGGCAGAGATTGTGAGGAGATCATACAAGACCTGACGTAACTGGTATGGCTGGACTGATTTGCCCAGTCTGTCACTATATTGGCTTTCAGACACTGGTTGAGATTGTCCAGTGGTCCCTTTTTCAACTTAACTGTTGATGTTCTGAGATTTTGAAGGCTGCAAACTGGCAGTGTGATAGTCCTGGGACTGATGCTGAATCACAGTGAAGTGGTGAAGTGGTTCTTTACAGCTTTTGTAATCAACTTTATTATGTGCCAAACAACAAAGATGAGCTTAATTCTTATCCTTGCTGTGACTTTCCATTTTCATTATCCATAGCTAATGGAGATTCAGCATGAGCAGAGTTTTGTCTGGCAAAGGCAATTCCTGTTGAAAAGTAGATTTATGCTCAGATATTTCATAATATCAGTGGTCCTATTGATATGAGTACTAATGATTTGTATTGTAGGAGCTCAGAAAGGAGGCATCAAATTTGTGTTTCACGGAATCACAGACTGGTTGTGGCTGGAAGGGACCCCTAGAGGTCATCTGGTCCAATCTATCTGCTCAAACACAGGGCTTAAAAAGCGAGGTAAAGGATAAGGCAGACATGATTACAGATGTAGACAGGGAAGCAGCAGAGTTTTAATAGCTGCCTAGGTCTCCAAACCGCTATCCGTGATTGCTCTGAATGCAGCTTCTGTGGTGGAAAATGTCACATCTCCTTTATCACTGTGGTGTGCAGATCATGGAGTTGGGACATTGAACCACTCCAATTGTATCATCAAATTCTGCTACGTTGCTCTGCAGTCCTTATTTCAAACAGGTCTAACCAAGGGATATTTTTACTTTGCTGCTTCTGCAGCACCTTGCCAAAGTGCCTGTTTCCCTTCCCCAGCTGTCCTGGTTTCAGCTGTAATAGTTATTTTTCTTCCTAGTAGCTGGTGCAATGCTGTTTTTTGGCTTCAGTCTGATACCAATGCTGATAAGGCACCAAAGGTTTAGTTGTTGCTAAGTAGTGCTCACTCCGATCAAGGGCTTTTCAGTCTCTCATGCTCTGCCAGTGAGGAGGGCACAAGAAGCCAGGAGGTAGCAGAGACAGAGCACCTGATTCAAAGTAGCCAAAGAGGTACTCCATACCACAGCATGTCATGGCCACTATATAAACTGGGGGAGCTACCCAGAAGGGACCAATTGCTGCTCAGGTCAGGCTGGGTATTGGTTGGCAGGTGGTGATCAATTGTATCACTTGGGTTTATCGTGGGTTTTTTTTCCCCTTTCAGTTTTTTATTCTGTCCCCTCATTATTTCCCTTATCATTATTATTGTTATTGCTACTAGTAGTAGCAGTATTGTATTGACTTTAGTTATTGAAATGATTTTATTTCAGACTGTTAGGTTTACAATCTTTCTATTCTCCTCCCCATCCTGCCCAGGGCAGGAGAGAAAGCAGGGGGTCAGTAAGTGGCTAAGTGGTTCTGAGTTACTGGCTGGGTTGAAATCACTGCACCACCAGGCTTCCTGTGGTACTTAGCAAGGCAATAGCATCCCACCTGTCAGAAAGTCTCCATACCTGGAGCATCTGCTGCCTTTGGCTCCTTCCAGATATATCAGCTTCTTCCTATCTTGTTTTCATTTACAGTACTTTGGCATCTAATTTCCTATGTGCTGCTTTTGCTCTCTCTCATTCTGTTTCTGTGAGTACATGTGCACAGATGAGTTGCTGCAGTTTAACATATTGGTGAAGCCATGGTAATTCTGCAGGCAGTCCCTGTCAACTTCAGCTTTCTTGATTAAATCCTTTCATAACAAAGGTATAAATGGGTGGGACAGGCAGATGCAAGCGTGCTCTGTCTACAAGCCTGCTTTGCTGTAGAAGGTGTTCTCAAGCTTGTACAGTCCATCTTTCAGTAAATTGCAATTACATGATGTGCCTGGCCTCTTTCCAGCAGTGGGAGTTTCCTGGCTTATGGTTCTTGTTTCTTCAGCACCCCCGAATCTTCAGAAGTGCCAGGCATGATAAGATTGTTGTGTTCAAGCTGCAAATGAAAAACTTAAGAGAAGGAGCGTATGTGTGCAGGATTAAAACCAGTTAATAGCAACACTACTATTACACAAACTAATTTTCAGTTCTCAGGAGAAGTTCATTATGCACAAATTTACATCACACCTTTAAATAAGTGGAGTGATTCAGGACTTTGTATGTAGGAGCATGGGACCTTTCCTCAGCCTGCCAAGGCTGAGCTGCTGCAGGAGCTGTGTATTCCCTACCATGGCAGTGCCACTTGTTGGGCTGTTGTTGTTCAGATTAGCAAAATATAAAACCACCCAAAGGTGAAATGTGAAGGATGGTTTAACCCTTTTTCCTTGTTGTTATTTGAAGGTATATATATTCAAAGTGTATGTCAGAATGACGAGCTATCTTGGAGAATGTTACAGCTGTGTTTACAAGGATGTGGGATAGTTTGCAAAGGGAGGGAAACATGGACCAAATTAGAAGACTTGTAAGTTCAGTGGGGTACTTCTGTTAGAGTCAATGTGAAATTTGAATTATTATGTATTAGTCCCGCAGATATTTTGGTTGTTTTAAGAGATGGTGTCTGTCCAGCATCCCTGTTGGCATTGGCGTAGTCTCCTCCTAATGCAGCTCGCTGGCTTGATAGATGTCACCAGAACTCTATATTCCATGTGTATATGGGCTGTGATATATTTGTCTTCTTAAAATAACTGCATTTTGTCTAATGCTCTGCAGCAGGAGTAAGACGAGTTGGGGCTGTGGGCAGGAGGAGGCTGTGACTGGGCTTCCCTTGGTCCAGCAGCTCTGCTGCTCAGGGCAGGGGGGCTGTAGCACCCTTGGCACCTTGGCTGGGTAACACTACACCCCTGGCCCAGCCTGGATCCATCTAGTTCAGTTCCCGTGCTGGAAATCATCAAACTTGATGGGAATAAACTTTAGTAATTCCTAACAGAGCAGAGAAACAGGTTGAAGGTGTAAATGAAATACAATTTTGTGAATGTGGAGCATGTTTTATTATGGATATTTCTGTCCACCTTGGTCCAATTATTGTAACATATAATAAAGTGATAGAGGAGAAAGTGAGGATCTTTGTTCATGCACAGTATCAGAAAATGAGCATGTAAATCTGTTAAAATTGCCACCACTTTGGATTTTCTTCAGGTTTTAATGATTTTCTGACTGGCTATTGCATTACGTGCCATTTCATTTTGTGGTATTTCAGTTGAGTTGAGAAAAAAAGATAGAGGGTTTCGTTATCTCTAGGCACTAATTTTCTTGAACTGCATAGTTTCAGTAGTTGAACAGTGATTTCCAAAGCATTGTTCTAGAAAATGTTAACAAACCCATGCAAAACAGTGCCAGAGTACTCTCTTTTTGTTTTCTTAAAAGCAAAAGTGTAAACGTTTTTAAGATGTTGAATGGTACTTTTCAGTTACTGAGATTTATCCATTAATTTTATGAGAATTACCGATTATGTCTGAAAGTGCTGATATTCTTGGACAGAAATTTTGTTGGAGTAAACCTGGTGGAACAGATGGGCTGGAGCAGCCCCTTATGAAAGATGGGGGCACTCAAAGCTGTGACTGACCAGCATTTTTGGGGGATTGATTGCTGCGAAGCCTGGCATGGTGGGCTGCTTCTCTGCTGAGTGAGCCAACCTGGGAACCCTGATGCATCTGGAATTGCCTGTAAGACCTGCTTGAAGGGGGGAAATTGCCCTTTTCTTTAAACATTGGATGTCATTGCTTTCAAAAACCTGACTTTTTAAAGGAGAAGAGGGAAGTGTTTGGGGTGGCTTCATTTCCTCCAATACTGTGCATTTTCAGTATATGGTCAAAGGATTAGTCTGAGGATTCTTGAATATGGAAATGTTTCAGGTTTTCTTTTCTTTTTTATGTTTTGCTGTAGATCAGGTCTCAACAGAACAACTTCGTAAATCCTCAAGATGAGCAATATTAAGATCTTTTTGTATGCATCCAACTCATTTACTTAGTGTGGCTTTGTAATTGTCTGTATTTATTTGCTTTCTAAGTTACTGTACCTCCTTAAAAATTCCAAGATTACACAGGTGCCTGTTGTCATTTTCCTTACGTTTTAGAAAATAAGCCAGGGCTGCACAACTTTGTCACTGAAATTGCATTCCCTTCAGGAGCTGCGGTATTCATGGTGGTTGTATAATATCACAACCTGACCTTTTCCTGCCACATAGTTTTTTTCCTTGCCAGGCAGAAATTAAAAAGACCTGTCATCTTGTTGCATTATCAGGCAGTTAGGGCTGCAAAGGTTGGTATAAAAAATGGACATAGTAAAATAAGTAAACATAAGCGAATACATTTAGTAGTTATAACCTATGCAAGTGTTCTTTTAATTTTTGGAAATCAGATTACCATGCCATAATAAACATCAGCATCATTGCCCAGCACCCGGGCTTTGGTAGCTTGGCATTTGGATTTGTGGAATCTAGATTTCCCTGGTTTGTTTTCCATAGAAATGAAGTATGTTGTTTATTTATGGATAAGCAATAAGCTTTTAGTTGAGAATATATAGCCAGTGAGTGCATTAAGCAACCATAAGGAATGTTAGGGCCAGAAGGTGCCTGTTTGTGTATCTGAGGTTGTAATCATCTCTGTGCTTTTATTCTTTATTCTTTGCTGGCTTTTAACCATATAGAATCCCTACACTACACGTTGCTGCTGACAACTAATGATTTCTTGACTTCCCAGTAGAATGGGATTTTGGAAAGTTTTAGAAGTGTGCAGTTAAATGCGGCCTTCTGAAACCTTGTCTGGTGGAAGTAAATAGGAGTTTCATAGTAGGTGTCAGTAGGCCAATACTTGAAATTGATTTTTATTTTCCTACTCTTAAGAAGAAAAAGAAAGGGGTATTGAGAGATCAGGGGCTGTATGACTCTGAAAAGTGTGGTACAATTTTGACAAGCAGTTAGCAATTTAATTTAGAGAGCCTTAAGAAGTGAGGTTGCATTCACATTAGTGTTTTAATTCAGATTATGTCTATCCTTTATGAGTCTTTTCTTTCCAAGGTTTGCACCCTTGCTGGGATGTCAGCATGCAGCTCTTTCAGATGGACTGAGCCTGGACAAGGCATCGCGGTTACTACTGGGCAGGCAGACCATAGAGTCAGGCTCGTAACTCGTGTGTGTAGATACTCAGTTCTCAGTACCATCAGTTTCCCTCTGGAAGTCCTCTCCTACCACACCACAAGTTGTGTAGGGGTGGCCTCAAATGGCTGTACTAATGAGGAAGAGGAGCAGAAGAAGGGAGCTGGGAGGATCCAAATACCTTGTCTTAGCCAGTGGGCAAGGTGGTAATATCCAGCCATAGGCACAATCATTTATGTCTGGCATCATCTAAAATGACTCAAGCACTTTTGCAAGTAGTCACTTGAGCATATTGTCCATCATGGATTATTGATTTGAAATAAAAGGTTTTTTATGCTTAGAACAGAAAAATGTGGACCTCTAAGATTTCTGAGGATAACACATCTGGGCATTAAGACAACAAAGGGACATTTAAAGCAAGCTGCCTTTTGAACAGGAAACAAAAGAAGGGGAAAAGTGAGCTGTGACATTTTTAATGTGATAGCCTATAGGCTGCTGGGTATTTGAGGACTTGAATATCAGTATTTCAGTCAGCGCAAATTAATAGAACAAGATGAAAAGGGCTTCTACAGCATGAACAAAGCTACTCGAGTGTTTTCTTGGAGGTTTATTTAGCTCTCCCTGAGACCATAGGCACAATATCTGTCCATTTGAGCTCACTGAAAAATGGCAGAAGGCTTCCTTTTTCTTCCCTTTTAGTTTTGCTCAGTTGATTTATTTATGAGTTACTGTTTGCGTGAAATGATTGATTCCTTTCAGAGAGGTAGAAAATTCTGACAAATGGCTTCTGTTGGGAGCCTATTCATATCCCTGTGGCATGGTGCTAAGGCATTTCAAAGCAATCATGTTCTGGTTAAGACGAAAGTCTTAACCAGAGAGAGTTTCAGGTGCATCAGTGGCAGTGAAGTAAAATTGCAAAACCTAAAACCAGGAGGTTGCGAGTGCCACTTGCAATAATTTGGATTCCATAGATTAGCTCTGCCTGACCTTCAACAGGGGTGAAAACATATTTGATTTTCAAGCTATCTTTCCCTAGACAGTGCACAAGAGTGCTAAAATCCTACATTTTGGCAGAAGAAAGAGCACAAAGCAACAGCTGGATTTGAATGCTGGATTAATGTAAGATAAAAACACAAACCCAATTTCTAGCAGGATATGACTGACCACTGAAAATCTAACCAGCCAGAAGAACGGCAATTCATCTCCTGACGTCCTCCAGTCAAAGCTTTATTCAAGCACAAGTTATGCCTACGTTATACCTGATTTCCCTGGGTAATTGGGTGTCAGCCTGTGGCTGTGTTTTGCAGGAAGTCACGCTTCATGTTTGTTACGATCTTTTTTTGATTTAAAATCAGGAACTGTAACATGAGCCAAATGGAAATCAGCGGTATTGGTATTTGTCTCTCCCTCTCTTTGCAGGTATTACAGTGCTACCATTTTGCAGATGTCAGGAGTTGAAGATGAGAGGCTTGCAATCTGGCTGGCTGCACTGACAGCGTTTATAAACTTCATTTTTACTCTTGTGGGAGTCTGGCTCGTTGAAAGAATGGGTCGCCGGAAACTTACACTTGGTAGCTTAGCAGGTGAGTGCTTAATTAGAGGATGGTATTTTATCATTTAAAAGAAATGAAAATAAAGTAATACTAAATAAACATGAATAAATTTTTTTTTTTTTCAAAGTAGTCCTCTTTAAACTGACAGTGTTGACCCCATCTTCTCCCTGAAATCATATGGCTTTTTCAAGATCTCTAGTATAGTACCACAGTTAAAGGCTAACTTAAAGAAGAGGATTAGTGTGGTTTTTTTTCAGGTGCAGTTTTCTCCTTCAAGCCATATGTGACGAAGTTTTTCTTTAGCTTGTTAATGCTTTTTTGTTATAGTATAAGGACTCAAATATTGTAACCTCACAGGTGGTTAGTTTTTAAATCTCATGTGCCTATATGTGATACATAATTTCTGGCTCATTAATTGGAATTCAGAACATCTTATCAAGAATTACTGAAGAAAGCACATTGCACATAGTCATTGGGGCCCTTTTAAAAAAATAATGCAGTTATTTGAAGAGCTGTCTCAAATACAATACAGTGAATACCTTACTTACACGAATGTGATTTTAACTCATCTCATACTGAAAGAGAGAATTCTAGAATTGTAGATTTTGTCCAAATGTTCAAACACTGAAAACTCATCAGCCAGCAATCTCTTGGAAGCAGGAAAAGGCAGAGCAAGCAGCCTTGCCCATGCTCAGCTGCTTTCTGCCATTTACCAGTAAGTCCTTGTTTGCTCCTGCATTATGTTCTTATTCTGACAGAAGTGATCTGTGACTGATACCTGCCTCTTTCTGAAAGGTTCAGACATTTCCAAGAATGGTTCCTGCTCCTCTTGAAATAGTGTTCACAAGTGTTTAGCTGAAAAGCTTTAATGTCTCCATATTTTGTTCTGTTGTTGCTGTCAAGGATCCAAACTTCCAGTTAATGCAACACAGCAGAGTGGGGGACCACCTGCCAAGTCGCTGGCCATCTGCAGTTCCCAAGGGATGGGAGTTAATCGACACTCGTGGTACTTGAATGCATTTGTATAGGCAGAACAGAGATGGCACAGTGCAGTGTCTGGTTTGATACACAGTTACCCAGGTCTGTAAATCTGTAAATCAAAACATGCAGCTTGGTGTTCCAAATTATAATAAATGTGTATTTGTTTGTTACCATCTTGATTTGGAGTCAAGAAACGTAGTGTTCTTCATGATCCAAGTTCAGAAATGTGCCCATGATGGAGGAGATTGGAAAAGCGCATTTACCATGTTTTGAAAAATAGAAACAAAATCTCAAATCACTGCTTTTATCACAGTCTACCTCCAGATCAGTTAAAATACATCATCTCTCCTATAAGTTCTTCTGTGCCCCCAGGCAGTGCCAAGTTTTTCAGAGGGGAAAGACCCAGTTCTGTACCATTCCTTATGCTCAGTGCCTTATTTCCCCTATGGTACTTACCTGCTTACTTGTCTTTCTGCAAAATGGATCTCTCCTGGCACTGCACTGGTACTTCTAGTACTACCTCTCCTTTATAATCTATTGAGATGGAGTATTTTTTTTTATATATATATATATGTATGTATATATCTATATATATGTATATGTGTGTGTATATATATCGCCCAAATAACCTCAGAACTCTGGCCAGCCTCTCAGGAGCTTATTGCTCATCTGGACCCAGCTGTATAGGTGTGATTCCTGTGTGGACTTACACAATGACAATATTAGTCATAGAATAGAAGAGAATATAGAAGTAGGGCATAGAATTAACAGGGGGATATGTCATGGTTTAAGCCCAGTCAGCCACGCAGTTCCC
>JAOEHY010000566.1:0-16623 GCA_025447955.1 Psilopsiagon aurifrons | reverse complement strand
CCCTTTTTTTTTTTTCCTTCTCTATTTTGGAATTTTTCATTGAGAAATCCAAGTTTCAGATTTCAGTATACTTATATTTTCCAGAGTGTTTTTCAAGATCTAGCTACCCTAACATTAAAAATTATAAGGAAAAGAAAAAAAGATAATTAAGATCTTATTTTTTATTTTATGGTTCCTCTTTAGTGGTTTTGGTTTGGGCTACTTAAGGTTAATTCGCTATCATCTGAGGTCAGTATGCATTCACTTCCATGGTTACTCTTGCATATGGTCCTCTCTAAATATTCTGTTACATTACACTGTTTGACTCATTCCAGAAATATTAAACTGATGAAAACAATTCTTTTTTTTATTGTGTTTACTGGGACTGACACGAGAATAAAAATAGAGAAAAAAAGAACACCTTAAAAGAACACGGTATTTTTTACTGAAAAATGACAAAGCAGAAAACAGATCTACACAAGTATGTAAGAACATATGGTACTGGAAAATAGATCCTTAAAGGAGTACAGCTATTTCTATGCCTAAATATTAGCATGAGAGCACCTCTGGGCCAAAACCTCCCAATTCTTAAGTTATCAGGTACAATGTGCTCTGACTGCATAAGCCATGACAATTGTGGGAAAGTTGCATTCATTGCCCCGTCAAGTAACACAGTTAATCAGAGGACTACTGGCATGACAGAGAAATTTTCTCAAAGGAAAAAGACTGAATCTTTTGATTCCAAAGGTAAAGAGGTAGCAAACCCCCTGTTTGGTCCTATCTCAACACAGATGTGTGTGACAAAACTTGACAGAAAAGAAACAGTCCACTTTGCGCGCTTTCATGTTAAGTTATAAACACATAAACCCAGAATCTGTGTATTAGGTTTTTGGCATGTTCTTACATTAGGAAAATAATCTGGAAGCTGCTCTACAGCTGCCATACGTATGCACAGCAAATTGCAAAATGAAATGTAACTCTAATGTTTTATATATCAATATTACTCTTTAACAGCTTTTGGTGCAATTACGCTTCACAACTATGGCTGAAACTTACAAGAATAGGAGTTATCATAACCTAATAAATCATGAATACTGCTTGTTTTAATTTTCATTTAAACCTTAACATTTTTTTTTTAATTATTATTTGGCTCAATCTCATCAGTCTACTTACCACCCTGAAGCAAGTGTAAGCAAGTGGCACCTCAAGTACTAATTCTCAAGTTATGAAAACAGAGTAATTTCTGGCTTCGAGAGGAAGTACAATTTTCAGGTAGTCTAGAGGGAAATTTTGCCTTGAGAACTTATATATGTAGTGCAAACTTCAAATAGACTTTTGAATAATATGGACTAAAATTATCTATGTTTCTTTATGAATCTGCTGAACTGAACTGTCTCAAGTCAAATAATCTTGCAAAAAGTTTGATTTTACTAGCACGTAGATTCCATATTAATTCTTACTACAATGCTATACTACTATAGAAGTTTCTCTTCCTCCTTGTTTCATAATAAAGTCATATTTTTATACTGTGGCCAAAATGACTAAGGTAATATTTGTACATTCTGAGTAAACGGAAAGCCTCAGACTAGAGAATCTCATTTAATGTTACATGTAGAGTCAGCCATACATATGAAGAAACTGAAGATTCTTATCACATGGGTTATTAAAAAGTATAAATCCTTTCTAACATCTTCCACATGCTAAAGATATGATTTTGAATGTCAAATGTTCAACCACAGAATTTTTTTTCAAAAATACTTATCATACCTCATTTTTGTTCCTGTTTTGACATGTAGAAAGGAAAAAAGTAGCAAAATAACCTTTAAAATAGCAAAATAACAATAACAACAATTTATTTTATCTCACACCAAAACTTACATAAGTTTTGCTCAACTTTCCAGAACATTCAGATAAGCACTTAACAGACGTAAAAGATGCAAGCCTAAAAAATAGCTTTCACAAAGCTGTAAGAAGCAGAGAACTATATTCAGCCATTATCAGAGTCACAAACACGTATTTTTTTCCACAGGAGCTGGCTGCACAATGTAAACATAAGTGATGCTTAAGTAAAATCTTTAGGTCACAAAAAAAAAAAAATCAGGTATATTTAGTGAAAATTACTACATTTAGCTTAATTTCTGATCTGTATCCTGTCCTGGTACAGTATCTATTTCAGTAGTCCACCTTAATTCACAGAGAGTTATGTGAATAAACCTTGTATTCTGTAACAGAGGGGATCAGGTAACACTGTTCACTGGAACACTATGTGCCATTGAAAGGTGCTTGCTCAGGGTTATGCTATATAATGAAAAATTATACTAATTAATGAGTTGATGCATTTTAGAATATGTTTAGGGACTTTTCATCCCAGTAATCAACTTGTAAAGCTGCATGCTGCTGAAACTGTTGTATTGATTTAAAATAGGTCAAGATGAAGTAATTCAGATTTATTCAGACTATTATTTCACCTGATAGACAGCGAGCTTAATCTTTACTGGCGAAAGACAGACAGTAAAGGTTGTAGAAGGTTACACAGCAATCAAAAAATGCATACTGGGTCACATGAATCCACTGAGGAACCTGCCTGATTTTGTCTAATGCCAATGCAATGCATTTCTGCCATTACCATCGATTCTAGTACCCATTAAGAGAATTAGTATGGGGCAAAATGAAGTCACTAGCTCAAAGATTACTGGAGTCTCCTGTCATCTGATGTAATAAAAACTGCTTTTTGAAACCAACATATACAGTCATGCAAAAATTGAGGGATCTGAAAGTGTACAGGTATCAAATCCAGAAATACCTTTATAATAAATATTATTTAAATGTTAGGCGGAACCAACTGTTAAATTTGTTTTCACATACAGTAAATGTTACAATTTGTGTTGGCATTTGAATATAATTTTCTGATTGGAAGTAGAATACTGGAAAATGTTGTATCAGTATGTGTTCTTTTGGTGCCTTTCAACTCAAGCTAATTGATGAAGTAAAAATAGTGCTACTGAAAGCTGCAAAGACATGCAGAAAATATTTTGGGTCTAGCATAACAGATTGAAATCCCTAACATATTTAAGCCAGCCTTAGCTTTCTGACATTAACAGAAAATAGGTTATTTTAAGTGTATACTTTTTATATAGAGACATATATCGAAAAAAAATATTTGTAGTTTAATGAGCATAAATCATAGTATACTGAGATAATAAGCCCAATGAAATACTCTTTTATTAAGGAGTAGCTTTTGTTAAGTGAAGGGTCAAAAATTATTTAGAGAAAAAAAAGGAAGCCATAAAAATACCCCACACTATGTACCATCATTTACAATAATACATGGGACTACAAGGCTGTAGATAGAACCTGTGTCTCTTGTTTACTCTGGGAAGAGATACTTTCACATACTTTTTCAGCAGCAGACCTCACCCAGTTCAATATTCAATTCTAAGAGTAGAAGGCCTAACAATTATGAAGGAAGCAATACAAAACTAAATTATTAACACACAGTTTAATAGTAATTTAAGTGTAGAACTCACCTATTGATCTGTCTTCTTTTGTGCCCACAGCCAGAATATTCCTAATGTCTTTGTATAATATAACATGGCACTTCCCAAATCTACTAATACCCAGTAAGCCTAAAAACTGTAATTTACTGATGGTATGGCCACCGGGATTAAATTGGAGGAGAAAGATTACAGCTTTGATTCAGTCAGAGAATTGAAGTACCCTGCCCTGCCAGAAGGCACACTTCCAAGACAAAAGTGGTACATCATGTGGTTTTGCTTGCCACACAACCTATCATGTGTTTCAAGATACATCTTCCTCCACTACAACCAGAACTGCGGATCATCCCCAACACATACAATATCCTGCAGTTGGGCAGAACTATATACATAAATTCATGTATATAATAAAATAACCAGGAAATAAATATACACCTAACACGGACAATGTGGAGGACAGGGTACGTATCAATCACCTCCTACATCAAACTAGGAACTACCTCATGAGACTGGAAACTTAACCATCAGCCTGTGCTAAAGCAAGACTTCTCATCATCCCAACTCTTCCTACATGTTAGAATCATAAAGAGAATAATTTATGCTGGAAGGGAACTCCAGAAGTTGTTCAGTCTTCTCCTCTGCTAAAAGCAGGTATAATTGTATCAGGTTTCTCAGGGCAGTGTGCAGTAGTTCAAGTCCTGTGTATTGTGTCATTCACATGAAAGTTCCTCACTACATGAAAAACTACCCCTCTTTAAAAGGAGAAATACACTACTATTTTGTAACTCTATACTGTTTTCACTGAAGAATACAAGACATTTTCTCATGCTGTAATTTAAGAATTGTACCCATCTGTCCAGGATTGTTAGACATCCAGAAACCTGGTTACAGCAGCAATTCCAACTCAGCCGTGAGAAGTAGTATTTAGAGCGGTCCAAAGACGATGCTTATGTAGTCCAATGCTCTTTCAATGCATTATCTACCATTCATGCACCACTGTATGGCTGCACAGTAAATCTCATGTACCCGAGACGCACTGATTAACTGCACACAATTTATGTGCATTAAAATGTATTCTTTCCCAGAGGGCCCTGTGTGACAATACGGTAATCATAATACTGCCATTAGAATTCAGTGCTGCCTTTAAAAACAGTATCTATTAACTAGAACATTATATGAAGCATACCTACTCAGGCTGCCATTCTGCACAGGTTTATGAATTTAGCCCTGAGGAACTGATTGATCAAACTGAAAATTACAGTCTTCAAACTAAGGGCTAGTCCCTCTTTGGCTAAATTTAAATGTCTAACAATACTAGAAATAAAATTGTATGCAAATGGCCTTACAATTCCTGCAATATACGGCAGCATTTCAGGGTCTGTATCACCTCTGTCACAAATGCAAGGAATAACATATGGCAAAACAAAATGTGGATTCAAAACCAAAAAATTTGGCAGGACGAAAGGCCCTTCAAACTTGTAACTAAAGGATGGGACAGTCATCTTTTCATAGTCCCATGCGTATAACTTCTTTTAAAAAAAGCTATAAATTGAAAATCATCTGTACATTTCTATTTTCATAAGCTCATTAAGTGTATTAGCCATCTGTTAACTCTAGGGCCAATAATTTTTAGGAAAATACCTTGAAAATAACAAACAAAAGCATTCAGATTTCCTTACTATTTAACTAAACAATGAATTTTCTACTTCAGTTAGTCTATGTTACAAGATAATTATATAAATGCTGCAGATATTGTATCAGGGAACTGCAGCTGCTTATTCTTACTGCCTCAAATTAATGTTCCATATAGGCATTCTGCTCATGATTAACGTTACATAAAATTTAAAATGATTTCTATTAAATTACATTTTTATTTAAATAAATCTGGTATTTTTGGGCCCTCATAGTTTTAAAGAACTCACATTTAAATACAATGATCATTCCTGAGGGCATGCAAAATAGTAGTAATCACAACATGCAGAATTTATGTGCTAATACAGTCTTTTTAACTTAAAAGATTTAAATTTACTAAAACATTGCAATTAAGTAAGACAACAGTAATTCTTTACTCTGCCAGAATTATTACAGAACTATTGTGTAATTTGTTGATTAAGTTTATGGGAGACAGTCAACAGATACGACTTCCCTTGCTTACTGCTGCTAATCTTGAGTGTTGGTTATCATTTCCCATCATGCTCTGTTATTCTGAACTATTAATTACTGAAGATGAAAATTATCTTATTAATCTGTAAATTGCACAGTTATGAAGCTAGATAGCCAGCAAAATAAGTTAAATAGCAAGGAGATGCTCCACTGTAACATGCTATATTCCAACATCTCTTCATTCTCAGATATTTTTATGCATTCAGTTTAATCCATTATTTCACCTAACAGAAGATATGGGAAGTATCAAATAGGGACAGAACAGCAATCTTCTTAGCAGTGAAAGCTTTTCAGACAACCATACCCCCAAAAGTGAAGTAGTTTTCTAAATCCAGTTTCACAGATTCCTGAAAGCACTACGCAGCTCTGTTACAAAGTCAGGACATTTTTTACCTTTCAAGGACAAGATTGATAGGGTCCTGCAAAGACTTTTTGCATCTGAGATAAAACCCCTTGAAACCTAGTAGACAAGGATAAAAAGATCACCAAACAATGCTCTTTATAAGAAAATATGCATATACATATATAATTTCAGTATTTCAAATTAGATATTTTTTGAAATCAGAAATGTTCTGTGCAGATAAGAGGCTTCAAAGGTCTTCCACACCAAGTAATTCTGCACACAGAACCTGGAAGGGACTGATGGAACTTTCTTTCTATTGTCAGAGAAAACTACCATTGTGCCTTGATAGGACTGTCTAGTGGTTTGCACCTTTTCTTTTGCAGGGAAGGACAGCAGAATTAAATATTGGCTGAACAATCACTGATTAATAGAAATTAACTAAACCCTGTTCTGCAAGTGTCTGGCATAAAGAAATTTTATATCACAGTAGATATCACTGACAGATTTAAGGCTTGCATTGCAGCACTTCTTTTCATATTTACCTGAACTGTTTGCTTCGTATCCTTCTTGAATGCTTAATCACTAACATTGCTCTTAATCACTTAAAAGTGTGCATTTGCCTGTAGGCCTCTCTGTGAGGATAGAGAGGGAATTACTTCAATTTAGCTAATTATTTGTGTCTTTTCTAAAGTAAGGCCATCAGAGGTAGATTATCTCTTTCTCTAATACTGAAGAAAACTATGGTAGTCAATTAATTGCACCAGTTATCTAAGAGCGAGACTCACTCCACCCGGCACAGAAATCACATGCACCGAGTTGTAAACTCCACTATACTGCACCATCACCTCACTGCAATCAGAACTCTGGTCAAGTAAATGTAACCTACAGCTGTCTCCACACAAATTCATTAATCAAAAGTCAAAAGAGAAATGAAGAAAGCAATGATTTTAAAAAAATAAATGATTAGGGCACAAATATCTGAAATGTTTACACATGCATACATGAAGTATGCCAGCAAAGTGCAATTATGCTTTGCTAGTCTGTGCACTGAACACTAAATGTATTGTTCGTGAATGTCTGACGTAGAACAGAGAATTTTTATGAGATATAAATGAATATTCATAGAGAGACAAATTTATTTAGCTTTGGAAATTTCTGATGTGGTTATTCCTATACTTAAGTCCAAAAATTCTGTATCACCAACAGTGACCCTACTGAATTACAATTATTATTTTTGAAGAGGATTGGGAAACTCATTCACAGTACTGTTTTATAAATAAATAATAAGGATATGAGAAGCATGCATTAATGAGGCACATGCGGGTGTATGAAATGTTGGAGGGCGCAGCACCTGACAGGATACCATCTGCAAGTTAAAGCACTATAAATCCTTAAATGTTGCTTTTTCATTCATATAGACTGCAGGAAGAAGTCCACGGAGAAAACTGTTCCTGGAGTTACAACTGAAATGGGAATAGCTACTCCAGCAGAGAGTGGCACTGAACTGGTAGTGTGGATAACCAAGGCAAGAGCCAAGAAGCAAACCAATGCGTTACATTATTTGTCAGTGCCAACGCACCTTTATGAGCTCCCACATTCTTTCACCCCAAGTCCGTGACCCAGAAATGGAGACCATGTCATGTTCAGTGTAAGAAGAAATGGCTCCAGAGCAAGTAATGATCACTGAACATTTTGCAAGGAATGACAACATTCAGAAAATAAATACATTTTGGGTGTTCTCCTGGTTTAAGGGACAGATTTAACATCTCTTTTTTTTTTTTTTTTTTCAGGGGAGATATTGAATTGTAATGCTGAAAATGAACTGAGTATCCTAAAAAACTGCTTCAGCATAAAGCAAATACTAAATAAGTGCGTGAGCTTTGAATTTTCTACTAAAGAAAATAACACTTCCAGAGGTTGACACCCTTCTTTCAATACAAAATTGTCAAGACAGAACTAACAAAAAAGGGAAAGAATTCCACCAAGAAAGCTTTCTCCTTTTCTTATCAAAATATTCTGGGGTTTTTTACCCATTCTACTGACTGATGTACTGCGATAACACAGGTTTTGTCTGAGCAGACTGGATTCTAACTTCAAGGTTGCTGTTTTCCCATTACAGAACAGGGTCCATGCATGTAGACACAATACAGATATCCAGGACCTAGCAATAGCATGTGCTTTTTGGGATCTTAAACTATGCCTTTCTGCTCTCACATAACCTGTCAATGAGAAACAAAATAGTAAGTTCCTCATCTATACAGCCCTTCCATTTATACTGAACAAAGAGTACAAGGAAAGAAATAGAAGACATTTGCCATTGAACCAGCTGGATTGAATAACTCCTAAATTCTTTAAAAGACCTCTTCTTAAACACGCTGATAACAAATTATCATTTGAGACACCAAAACCAGAAACTAAATTATCTGAATTGGCAACAGAAGACCATATAAATTTAACAAAATCAAAGCATCCAGTGAAGTCAACGCGCAAGGCTACCAGAGACTTTGCAGCTTCTGCCACTTGCAAATACACCAAATATAAGTTGAAGAAATCCATAGTTTTAACACTGCCAATTAGAACTTCAGAAATCCATAACATTTCTCCAGAAGAACTGAGGGTATTTCTTTCGTTAAGGTGAATACTTGGCCTCTAAATGGCTCAGTGCATTCTTCTGGTATCTATACACCTCCTGCGGCATCTAGGAATGCAGTGTTCCTTGGTAGCATGGTAGTAGCTGAACAAGAACTGTGGTATGTACTACAATTTGAGCCCATCAGAAAGGAAAATCAGGCTTCAATCAGAAAATCTAGAGAAAGGAGAAAAATAAGGGAAGGACTGTAAAACTGCAAGTGAATGTACTCAATTAACCTCCTTTTCAGGAAGAATGAGCTTATTAAAACAGGAAAAGAAGAAAATTTTGACTGCAGCAAATGACAGTAAGAATGACAATTCAGTTGATGCAGAGTCTTTTTCATGTTTCAAAGCAATATGGACTTTAATTTTATGAAAGGGCAAGGAGAGAAAATCTGCCTGATCAAGACCCTCCTGAAATCTATTCACTATTTATCTGCTACCCCGTAAAGGCACATTTATGAAGGGCAAGTTGCAAACCCTATTAAGAAATTGCTCTGTAGACAACACAACACGATTATGATAAAATATTGCATCACTATTTAATAGACTCTCCTGTTTACTTGAGCCAGGTAAACAGACAATGTCTCTAGTAATTTTCTTTTGTCTAAGTATACTGCCTACAAATCCTCGAATCAACTTCTCAAAACTTAGCCCTTGACATATCTGTGTTGGTTATGAAAGATCGTAAGAGTGGTAACAGTATGTCAGATCATCTAGCCCAGTACTCAGTCTCCAAGAATAGGTTAATAAGAGTTAGTAACTATGAGCAAGAATAAATATAATATATATAACATAACCCTATAACATATTGTACATGACACAGAGTACCTTTTTATAATTTAAAGACAATCCTGGAAGATTACTTGATCATTTTACTGCTTTAAATAGGACTGGATATAGCAAATATGTTGGAAAGGTCATTAAGTTTAGATAATAATTTTATTCAAAGATAATACTATATACTAATTACTGAGTAACAGTATTAGATAAGCAGGAAATCCCTTTAAGCACTGGCACAGAGAACAGCAGACCTGCAATACATGCTCCTTTGCACAGCACCACAGATCAGCACCTCAGGGCAAATGGCAGTAGAGGCTAACCATGTCCCCAATCCTCTTCAATGGAAGACCTAATTAGTTTACCTTGCTGATCAGTTATGTTTAAATCTTATGTAAAGTACCTGACTTTGTCCAGTTGGAAGAGCACAGCATTCATTCTGTTGCCTGAGCCCTAAAAGCAGTATCACAGAGCAGACATTCAAAACACCACCACTAATCCTGCAATGATCACAGTATTGCTCTGTGTGCAAAAAGGTTATAGCCACATTTAAGCTTTTGCTGCAGTTGACTGAAGACCTGTTAAGAAGTGAAAGACAGCTGAAAGTGTTGTCTACCAATAATCATACATTAATAAGTGAAAAATGAGAAACTAAGAAGCCTAACTAAATTTGTTGCAGGACGTAATGTACCACAGCTAGCAGCTGCCATTAGGGTGATCTAGTTAAACTTTCTGTGTAAAAAAATTCAGTACAACTTCAACTAGTAATTTCTGAGATTAGCCAGTAATTCAAGCTGTGGAAAGACTCCTTTTTAAAAAAATTATATTGAACTGTATAATTTCCAAGTTGACAGAAGTTACAATCACAACAGACAGCCCAGCAAACCCAAAGGCATTTCAGTTGAAATTTAAAATGGTATAATAACATCACAGTTAAAGCCTCAGAACATAAAAATAAACCAGAAAAAACTCATTAAAACTTCAAAATTTATAAGAAACTGGTTTTCCTGATCAGGCTCAGAAAAAAAAAAAAAAAAAAATACTTGGTTTTGTTATCTTCCAGATACTAGAAAGTAAATTTGTGAGTTTTGCTGTTGATGCCTCAAGACGTGTTAAACTGCATTTGTGGCAAAGCAATTAAACAAGAAAGGGGGCAGATTCAGAAACAGAATAATGATTTAGCAATCAGATTAAAATATGCCTAGTTAGAATAAAATAGACAATTTCAGGTGGAAGGGACCTATGGAGATCATCCAGTCCAACTGCCTGACAAACTCAGGACTGACCAAAAAGTTAAAGCATGTTGTTAAGGGCATTGTCCAAAATCCTTTTAAACACCAATATGTTGCTCCTCAGCCTCATTTTTCTCCAAACTAGAAAAGCCCAGCACCCTCAGCCACTCCTCACAGGATATGCCTTCCAGACCTTTCACCTGCTTTGTTGACCTTCTCTGGACGGATTCAAGGATCTTCACATTCCTCTTAAATTGTGGGGCCCATAACTGCGCGTAGTAATCAAGGTGAGGATGCACCAATGCCTACTACATTGGGATAAACACCTCTGTTGACCAACTGATCATGATGTGTTATGCAGTTAGCTCTGTTGGCTGCCAGGGCACACTGCTGAGTCATACTGAGCCTGCTGCAACCAGCACCTCCAGATTCTTTTTTGCAGGGCTGCTTTCCAGCCACTCATCTCTCCCATTTATACTTGCACCTGACATTACTTAGTAATACTGTTTCCTTCAACATGAGTCAGTGTGAGGGAGCAGTGTGTACAATACCTCATCCCTTAAACTCCGTAATGCTGCTCCTACCACTGTGACATAAAATATCAGACGTAAGTAAATAGCTTACCAAAATAAATTAATACTGAATGTCATCATGGCTTTAAACCCAAATACGTCAGTTAGATAGGTATCTTCGTAGGAAATATTAAAGGAAACAGGAAGTGACATTTTCAAGATACTGACATCAATCACCTGTGAATAAGCTGTAGGCAACAGCTCCTCTAATTATTCCGTCACTCAACAGTGATGATAATCAGAAGAAATTTCCTGAGGATATAGGCAGTGATGACAGCCTGCAGGGGAGCAGCTCACACAAATTCTCCAAAAACTCTCTGCATGGTGGTCACCCAGGTACATTATGTATCTACTTTTTAACTGTTTCTGATTCCACCCTTTCCCTCCCCACACAAAAAAAGGTAAACTCTTCAGCATAAGGTAGGAATATAAACGTATGTTTGAATCTAGACATAAAAACCCAAGGAGTTCCTCTCCTCTCTTCTTTCAATACAAGGCAGCCAAGCACTTGCCTAGCGGGCACAAAAGTTCACCCCCAAGCCAAAGGCATAATTAGAGAATCATCTCCTTGCTACTCAACATTTTCTTTTTTTTTTTTTTCTCCACCTTTTTCCCCCCTTCAAAGCTGTTTCTATCTTCAGTCTCACACATTTTGAAGTGTTAGAGATAATGAGCTACGTATGTTTCCAAAAAACACATTTACTTGTACAACACATAATACAGGTGTTCCATTTAACCACTTTGGTCCTGAAAAGTTTTCGGTGAACTGAAGTACTTGTCACTCTGGATGTATTTCTGTATCAAAATAACTTTTACAAATATTATACTATTACTGAGAGATTTTTGTCTGGAGCAAAATTATATGTATTCTTTTTCTGAAAACTATTAAAATGCAAATAATTTTTTTCTATGGAATGGTAAGATGCTGAGCAGTTTTCCTTATAGTACTGGAAGATGTAAGGAAAGGTGTCTTTAGGAAGACATCCAGTTTTGTATGTTCTGATATTTCATAAGCACACTCAAAGTTTAAATAAATAAATAAATAAATAAACACAGTTTTACACTGAAAGGCTGACCACAAAAAATAAGGTATCGGCGATAATCACTAATATAAAAAATAAAGAATTTAAACTCCTTACATTGGATTCTCTTTTATCTTGGAGTATTCATTTATATGCTAGATCCTCAAAAATCTTACACTCAGTATTTTCTGTTTGTTATACTACAAAAATCACAATAGCGAGACGCACTTTTTTTCATGGTTACTCTGCCTTCCACTGCGAAAAGAACTTCTCATCATTCAGAATAATGTTTATGAGCACTTATAATGTTTGATAAGAATTTGTTATTCCCATTTTATATAACTAGATGAAGTCGTGCCTGCCTCTACACGATACACTAGAACAAACTGCTAATTTAAATAGAACAAGGGTCACCATATTTCAATTTTTTATAGTTATGTTCTTTATCTACCCTAAAACTCAAGGTATAAAAAAGGAATTTCACTATCCTGGCATAAAAACAGAGTATCAGAACGTATCAGAGCAAAAGCAGTATCTGACCAGGCCATTTCACGTTCAGCTGTCCCAGAAAAGTGTACAATTCAAGCCGTAAGTAATTAAGCTGCAAGCATCTGTGATGCACCAGATTCACTGCACATGCAGCGCAACTGATGTGTACATATGGATTGGCTATCCGCTTAGTGCTTAAAAAATGCATGGCAACACCATCGATCTCTGTGCAAATGCTTTCTTAATGGATATATGCATTATATGGATATATCCATGTATTTACACTACAGAAGTCCTAAATAGCAAAAAGGGCATTCTTCCAGACTGAAGAAATCTTGCTTAGAGGTAGAGCAAAAGTAACAAGGAATAGCAGATCTGGCAATTACCTGATGACCTCTGTAGTAATGAAATTCAGTGTAACCTCGTCCTCATGCTGTGTATAGCCAACTTTCTTCTACAGAAAAACATATATGGCTAGGAATGTAAACAGTTCTTCCAAGGCTCCTGTGTCCTTTGTACCAAACGTCAAAAATAAATCATTAGCCTACTAAAAAGCTTATGTCAGATTAAACTGAACATTACATCACTGTGTCTAAAACATAGTGAAGGCAAAAGCTGTTCTGCAGGCTTTATTATTTGCAAACATTTTTAATGATCTCAAGGTACAGAAAATACACATTAGGTTTCAGGACTACTACTACAGATTATACTTTTCCATTTATCTTGTATGCGGTTACATTACTCTCCAAGCAAATCACAATGGTCAGTTACACAAAACAATGTTGCAGTTGTTACTGGAAAAGATGTATTTGTGTTTGGCATATAGATCTGATATTTATTTTTATATATAAATTTACATATATACAATATATACAAAATGCTTAAATATAAGCATTACAGACTTCTGCATTGTGTGTGAGTGTAAACAAACAGTATTTTTTTATCCAAGACACCACTCATAATTAGGAACATCAACATAAGCTAACAGTAATAACCACTATAAATTGTATCAAGCTCTCTAGGAAATGCATGTTTTTTTATCACCATTTTACAATGATAAAAAACTACTGTGATAAATACATTTTGAACTATAAATAACATTTTCATGGTTACATCTCATGTTACATGCTAAGCTACACATTTTTTGATTTGTTCCTAAAAAATGTGAAATCAGACTGCATTTCTTTATGTTTTGGCTGAAAGAGGAATATATACATTTGCATACAGAAGCACAGTCAACTAGCTTAGTATTCATTAAGTATAGATATATATAGTTCTCAGACTACTTTTTAAAAGCTTTTTCTCTTTCATAGGTCTTCATAACTAACCAAAATTAGGTATTAGATTCAAATAGGGTGCAACATAATAACCAAGATCCTGAATTTATTACTCTTCTTTTTCCTTTTACTCCATTTGACAGGTGATAAGAACAAGGCCTGTTACGTCTCTCCTTGAATTTGCCAGGGAGAAAAGCATTAGCAACAAGTTGTCCCTGTTTCTTATTATTGAAACGTCACTCTGGTTCATTTTTCCACTTATCAGTTCCTGCTCTCCTGCTTTTAAGAATCGCAATAATTTATAACAGGCTTCTATTATAAACAGGATAAATAATGCAAACAATTTTGACAAAAATTGTTATTTGATATATATCAAAGCATGATTTCTTCTGACTTGTCTTGCACTCTTATTAATGGTAAATCTAAGATTTTTTTTTTCCACAACGAGCACATTTCAGTACTAGTAAATCACAATACAAACCTGTTTTTCAAATCCATTTAATTTTAGGAGGCAGTTACGTTTTAAAGATGGATGCTTTCCCTTTAACTATCAGACTATGATAAAGGTGCCACCACGCTAATGAACCAAAGCTTACAATATGATATAATTGAACAACTGCTGATGCTTGCATGGAAGGTGGCTATAGCACTTGATCTTGCATTATCAGCAGGAACAACAGTTAAAACAGATGCCACAGTTAATTTCATGGATCTTGGTGCCTGCAGGGAAGAAGCTGGGTTTTTCATTTCCCATGAAGACTTTAATGTTTTATCTAGAGGATTTCTGACATGTCAAGTAGCCTGCATCTGGGATTTAAAATTAAGATATCAAGAACAAAATTAATACTGTATTCTGTGAAGCAAAATAAAAGGCAACACAGTTGGGTAATCATGATAATTGGAGCCACAGAGCATCTATCTAATAATTTTATTAATAAATGTTTTTATAAAGCTGTTTCATCAAGAGTACACAAAAAAATACTTTTAATTTATAAATAGAAAATCTGCCTTCTTAGTAGCGTAAGTAGTGGAGATAAAAATTATACCACCTGAAAGAGATTTAGATCATGCTGATACAAGCAAAAATTTGTTCAACATTTCTTACAAGACTCTTGAGTAAAGCTACAGTAACTTGGCATGAAGACACACAAAAACAGCCTAAGCATCACCATACCTTCACTGCACAAATAAACATTTTCTGTCCATCAGTGGATGTGCACTAGCCACATAAATGTTCCCCTAGTGCCTCAAAAT
The DNA here is from genome assembly GCA_025447955.1 of Psilopsiagon aurifrons. NCBI lineage: Eukaryota > Metazoa > Chordata > Aves > Psittaciformes > Psittacidae > Psilopsiagon > Psilopsiagon aurifrons. The sequence goes on along the minus strand of JAOEHY010000566.1, from coordinate 1,387 downwards.
ATTACACCAACCAAAAGAACAGTGGTTCGCAAATGTGAGAGTTCAAATGTTTATACAGAGAAAATAAAAGTGAAACAGTAAATCAATATTGTTCTTCTGTCTCAGAAGAGGTCTGCAAATTTTTTAGTCAAAGTTTGTACTTTCAGGTGTAAGAAATTATTGTATTTTAATTATTGGAAGAAAGAGGAAAATGTGTAACCAAGTAAGGACTTGATACGAACTGAGATTTTTCCTCTTTCATAATAAGTTACTGGCATATTTGCTTGAATGTAGCTTAAATAGAAATTAATTTTCATGACAGAGGTCAGCTTCAAAACACAGATGTTTAAAATTTTGCCTGAAATCCAACAAGCATAATTTAAAAAAAAAATAACAAAAAACCAATTCAGAAAGTGACATCCTCTCCCCAGGACATTAATTCTGTCATTAGCATATTTTCTTTCTGTCAATTTCTGTGTAGTAACTATAGAAACATTAACAATAGCTGCCAAAGACAGACTTCTAAATCCCTGTCTTTTAAAGGATATTGCTATTTTAAAGAAAATCTCAAAATTCTAACAGCTATTAAAACTGAGTATCTTCAGAAAAGTGATGCTGCAACTATTTAACAGGGAGCAGAGACAGATAACAGAGTTGAATATGTGAAGTAAACAGGATATTAAACTACTAAAGATTCAATTACTGTTACTGGGAATTGGACACAAAACACGGTTTTTAAATAGCATTGGGTTTACATCCTACTTGAAGACAATTCAGTAAAACTCACTGATCCAGTACTCCTTCAGAACACTACTGAATGATCATCAGTTCATTCCTGAGTTTCTTAAGGATCTCAAGTACTCTCACTATCCAATTAACTCTGACACAATTACAGGAAAAAATAACTCACCAGTAAGTTATACATTCGGCATCACATGTTTTGCCTTCTAAAAATAAGCAGAAGGGTAAAATAAATCACTTAAAAAAAAAAAAAAAACAAACCCTGATAAAAAGTATTTTTTAGCTGCCATAGAATCTTAGAATAGTTAGGGCTGGAAAGGACCTTAAGATCATCTAGTTCCAACCCCCCTGCCATAGGTAGGGACATCACCCACTAAACCATGCCACCCAAGGCTATGTCCAACCTGGCTTTGAACACCGCCAGAGATGGAGCATTCACAGCTTCTCTGGGCAACCCATTCCAGTGCCTCACCACCCTCACATGGAAGAACTTCTTCCTCATACCAAATCCAAACTTCCCCTGTTTAAGTCTGAACCCGTTACCCCCTGTCCTATCACTACAGTCTCTAACAAAGAGTCTCTCCCCAGCTTCCCTATAGGCCCCCTTCAGATATTGGAAGGCTGCTATGAAGTCTCCATGCAGCCTTCTCTTCTCCAGGCTGAACAG